>CAEFZX010003733.1:0-38878 GCA_903066825.1 Alfaro cultratus | reverse complement strand
ATGTAATGGTTTGGGATTTGGTAGAGCTGTACTGGCCAAAACTGACAGCAAAACATTGTCAAAAAAAAGTGAATTTTATGACTGACAGCAGCATCCTGTTAATCATCACCTCAAGCTGACAGCCCCAGATAACTCATCCAATATGTGTGACAACCATCGTGGACCCACACCCACACATAAAAAAAGATTATAGCATACCATCTCTACTGAGACAGAAAAGTACATGTTGTTCCTACTTAAAAACAGACTGGAAAAGAGAAAGTGCGTGTGTGTGTGTGTGTGGGGTAGGACAAGGAATGCTGATTTAGACATAGCCAACCCAAACACAGATGCCCGGTCCTTCCTTCCTGTGGGCAACAGAAGGAGACACAATGTGCTCAAGGGGCCAGAGCTGACAAAGGGATTAATCCGATGACAACAAATGGTGCAATCTCTGGCATGAGTCACAGCAGAGAAATACATATCATATGTTCACAACAACTCTGCCACAAACCAGCAGCCATTTCAAAGAAAACCATAAAAACTTCCAAAATTAAAATGAGATGTAGCTTATGGCTTTTATTAGTACATCTTACATATTTTACAGACAAAAATATCTCCAAAGAATGGTCTTTGATTATTTATATGTTTTGGGGGTGTTTTTTCCCATTGGTTTATTTCCCCTCCTGCTAATACTGCTAATATGCTATTATCGCTTGGTTTCTCACTATTGTTGGTTCTCACATCTTTCTTTCTATTTCTTCCTGTGTCTGTCTTTTCTTTCACACCCCATCAGTTTTTTTTTTTTTTTTTTTTTCTTCACATTTTAGAGGGTTCATGTGAACCTGTGAACATCTGCCTGCGGTAAAGCGGGAAGAGCAGGCCAGAAAGGTTGAGATGAGGTTGAGTTCGTGTGAACCACCCGCTGCGCTGGACTCATCTCGGGCGTCTGTAAATTTACCATCTCGTCGTTGTCAGAGGTTTTACTCTCGCTCTGCCTGAGTTTGTGTGAGCGTGTTTGTTTGTTCCACTGTGTGTTTTCATAATCCCATAAGAGGGCATTTTTTTGAGGATAAGGAGAGAAAACAGGAAGAAAAAAATTATTGCAGTGAGGAGAGAAAATGCGATGGGGGGTTGGGAGGGAGTGCTGGAGTAGACGCAGGAGAAAAGCATTAGTAGTTCCAGCCAGCTGCCAAATGATGCCCTTGATTGCCTCTCTTCTTGTGCAGAAACAGAAGGTGTGAGGGGTGATTAGGCCTGGGCCCGATCCCTGATGAACAGATGTTAATAACAAAGCCCATGTTCATTGTGGTTAATAGTCGAGCGTGCCAGTGCTGGCTGCTGAGGCTAGGGGAAAATCTGCCTCCATAGCTCTTCTCCTCTCTTCTCCCCTTTGTGGGAGAGAGATAGGCTTCCTCTACTAATGTTTTGGCTGTACACTAACGTAATGAGCATGGTATTTGCAAGAAAAGGTAATGATAATCAGTCACAGGGGCAGGAGGAAAAAAAACCCACCAAATGATGGTGCGTCGCATTCAGGAGATAGAGGAGCTCAGGGTTTATGCTGTTAACTTTTAGTTGATGATAGTGTTTTGATGATATCAGAGATAAAGCCGTGCTAATAAAGCCAGGCTGCATAGTTGAAATCACCGTCGCCTCATTGTTGATCCTGTTAGGCTATTGTCTTCAGACTTTAATGACCACAGTTATAATGTGCTGTGGTATTGGCATAATTTAGCTTTAGCAAAGGTAAATCATCCAAGGCTGATGAGTTTTCGTTAGCTTTTTAGATGAATGGTCAGTAGACAAAGGGGTCAGAAAAGTGTTTTTAGCAAGCGGATAAGTCTACCAATTCTACTTTTAGCAGAGCCACACATCCTCTACAACAACAGCACTTCACAGCTAGCACAGAAAAAAAACACATTGGGTGAATTTCTTAAATAGGTTTTACACTACAGTTTATAAACATGTTTGCCCTTTGAACTTTTCCACTTTTTCCAGCTTAAGTCTTTTACTGCGTCTAACAGGTTTTATTCCAGGACTGTCCTATTTAGGTCCATCCATCTTTGACCAACTTTACAATGATTGCTGTAAAAAAAGAGCATCCCTGTAGGATGATACCATCACACTAGTGAATCAGTTTTAAATTTTACTCCTTTTTTTCTAGCTTACAATGTGTGTTGGAACGTTATCTGGTGTTGTGACAGGTGTTACATCACTCTGTGGTTATATGCCCCATGCCCACACCTTCTTGCAACACTTTCAGATTTTTGTAGTGTAGTGTCCTTCACCAAACATCTTTACAACTCCTTCAATTTGACCACAGGCCTCTTGGCTCATTCTGACTAATGGTCTCAATGCCTGTCCTAATTTGTCTTAGTCGGTTTGCAGATGTGCTATGCTCATTGTGTTTTCATATGCTGACGTATGTGAGATCCTGTGAACTGCCTTGTAACTTAAATCTGCTTAAACCTCTCCATAATATTCTCCCTGCTTGTCTGCTGTTCTCTAACAATTTCCAGATTATTTGCAGAATGGTCAAAGCTATAAACTTGGACTCCATTTACTTTTAAGATGACTTCTAAAGTCCATTTGTTTTATTAGACTTTACGTAGAGGTTTATCCATAGTGGTGGTTGAAAGAAATGCACCCTTCTCTTTTTAGTTATTTATTTGTAAAGAAATGTTTCTAACCTTATATAATTTCCTTTCTACATCAAAATATGTGCTATTTTATGTTCATCAATCACATAAAGTTCCGAACAAAATACCAAAAGTTTATGAAGTTTGTAGTTAGGAGCCAGAATGTGACAGACCGTGTATTTCAGCACTTTTAACACAAAGTACTTCAAAACTGCTTTTATTGGTTTGTATAACCCCAAAATGAACTATGTATGCATCCATTTGGTTTTCTTGTGTGTGCACATGGCACGCAGGGAGCGTCATCTCACAGTCAAACATCTCTGTGGGGAATGGAAAGATGGCACAGATGCATGGCGAGGCCATTCCTTTCATCCAGGCCATGGGAAGAGAAATATAGCCACTGTTGACAAAGAAAATGTGACAGTTTCCCACTCAGTGGTACCTCTCATCTTCAAATTGATGTGTTGTCTAAAATTGACAGAAGGAGGTATAATGAATGAAGAGAGTCCAGAGACACAAAAGCAGTGAACCAGGACATTGTGGGATTTCAGCTCTGGAGCACTTTGGTTTGCTTTAGAAAGCACAGAGGGCTGGCAGTTTAAAAGAGTCAAACTAAGAAAAATTTCTATCCATCAACAAGCACTGTGGTAAAGAGCAATAATGCTGCAACAATTTATAAGACTATTCTAAGGATTCATGCTGTTGTCTCGATGTATGAAGTCTAAAATGTACTGAATGCAAAGTGTTTCACATTACTCTTGTCTGTGCAACCGACAAACAGAGGCACTGGAGGTCAGGAGAGTGCTGATATGACAGGTGAACCTCAAAGCCACATCTCCGTCACCATCATCGCCATGACAATGACACTGTTCTGTGCTCACTTTTGACAGTTTAACATCAGCTTGATTGATTATTGAAAATCCTCCTCTGTAATTACCCTCACTGTGAAAAATAAAGGCCTACACATGTCTTCTTATTGGTAGTTGGCTCTTGAGGAGAAACCCTTTACTCCAGAAGTTACGCATTGTATTTATTCGGTGAAGGACATGAATTTCAGGGTTTCCAAGAACTCTTTGTTATGCATGTCCAACAGCACGAGCACATTTCAGACTGAATGCATCTTTCAAGGGGTGTGGGTACATTTTTATTTTTTTAATCTGTAATGTGAAACCTTGTGATTTTGATATTTGGTATGATTCTTAGAAAGTTAGCACACAGTATATTTAGTGGTAAAATGTCTGACTTGTACTGCTTTATACTATGTAACCACACTATTTAAAGAGTGTACTATATAAAATCAACTTTTTTGATTTTATATATCAAAAAAGTTGATATAATGATATAGGTGATCATCACCTAAAGATGATTATATCATCATCTTTAGGTGTTTCTTTCAAGATGTTTGAGAAATCCTTTAATCTCCCGTGGCAGACAACTCAGGGGAACTTAAACGTTTGCTCTCACTGAATGCTGCCTTTTCCTCACAGCTCCTCCTCAAAGCTTCAGTCTCCAAGCCGAGGTTTCTCTTCACAGAACACTGCTCCAACACAACTACCCTACTCAGCAGCAATTAGCAAACACCTGATAGAACCACCCATCTGCTGAGTTTATCATAAGAACTACTTCTTAGTGCAGAGTGATGTTAAGAGGCAGCATAATGTGTTTTCCAACTACATTTTATGGCACAATCAAGTAACCATGCCACCTTCAGTTTTTATAAAAAAAAAGCTGTATTTATCAAATCTGACTTAAAAGAAGTTTGATTTTGTAGTTTAATTCCTTGAAATTGGAATTAATTTCCAATTAATGTGACCTCTGTCTCTTTAAGAAAATCATGATCTTTCTGACACTGCCTTCAGGAAGTCATCACAACAGCACTCTTCTGTTAACCCTTTAATAATGTTTTAACCTTGTTGCACTGAGAAGTTGCTCATATAATGAGCTCAGCAGATGCAAAGTTCCAAGCGGTTTTTGCTAGTTGCTGTTGGCTAATCTGAAGGAGGAGTGGGGGAGTCGCTAGGGAGGGATGCTCTCTAATGTAAGCTCAGAAGATTGGAAACTGCAGCACTGAGGAGGAGCTTTGCCCTCAAAAGCAGCCCTCAGCCCCCACCAAGAATTTTGCACAGCTAAATGGCTGCCACAAGAGATTCAAATATTTCTCAAACAGGCACGACAGAATCAAAGCAAAACTTCAAGTATGCTTCTGATGAGAGAATAATACTATAAGTTGATGTAAAGCTCTAAAAACTCAACTTCACATAATACTGCCCCTTTAGACTTAATGGAGAAATGTTGTGATGAGTTGGAACTTCTTAAAGAGACAGAGGCCCAATTTCAAGTTGTTAAATTGTGAAGTCAAATTTCTCTCAAGTCATGTTTGACAGCATTTTATAACAATTTAAGGTAACATTAATTTATTATGACAGAAAATGGAACTATGTTCTTGGAAAATACATAATACTGCCCTTTTAAAAATAGCACAAAACACAAAATAACACACTCAAGATAACATTTGAGTGTAAATGTCTTACTTGTAATATAACGTAGTTATCTCCAGGGTAATATATGATTTAGGAAAGGTGTAGTTTGATGAAAATATATCATTTGCTAGAGTTTCTAAATTTCTTGAAATTATCCATGCAGTGTAAATACAATGATCTCCAGACATTTTGTGACTCCTGGTAAAGAACACATTGATCTAAGTTTGCATTTTAGTCCTAACTCAAATTTTACCCTAATGACAGACATAGAATAAATGCAGAAAAAAGGCATAATAAAAAAAAAATAAAACCAATAAATCAGAAACACAATAAGATCAAAAGAAAATTAAAATCCTATACTCAATCGAAAGCCAAATGAAAAGGGCTTAAAACTGAAAACATGTCTAGAGAAGATGAATCTCTCTAGTAAGTGTGGAGAGTGCTGTCTACATACCAAATTTAAAATGGGTATGACTGAGACTTTATTTTGACCAACTAAGACTAAAAAATGCATTTCTGAGCTGTAAATATACATGTCTCCAACATGAACAGACTGCTTTTTGTGCCTCTACTAAGTCTGCAGAAAAGCACTATTTTCTTTTATTTTTTAGATGCATTCAAAATCAGTAAGTTCTATATGAAGCAGTGGTGCCTGGGCACAAAAAGTACAAAGAAACTCTGATTAGTGATCAAATCTACTTTAATGAAAAATGCTCTTCACCTTAAAAAATGAAATACATAGATGACAGCCCTCATTCTACCTTCAAATTGAAAGGAGACAATACTAGTTAAGAGTTATATTCCCAGCAGTATGCTTTTTCTCGCAGGCGTCAAGCACCGCTGTTTAATGTACACTCATGCCCCATCTACCTTCTCTTCCATTATTCCACTCTCCAAACCTCCGTCTCATGCACACTTTCCCCAGGCCCCATGCTGTCCTTCTCTATTTATTGAATACATCTTTTACCCTGCAACATTTTTCCACCTGAGCTGGCAGTTGCAACTTTTATGGGGGGGCTTGGGCTGTGTGGTGCACACGTCCCTCGGAGAGAGGAGGACGCTCGTATTTTCATTGCATGCATCATGCTCCAGCGAACGAGGGCCATCTGAGCTGAAATGAACTAACAGGGAAGATGACTTAGACTTTACCTCCTTTTGTTGTTCTCTTGTTTATATTATTTAAGAAGGAGTGCGGCACTAGATGTCGTCTTCAGTTCGCTTCATGAAAAAATAACAAGTCTATTGAAGGCTGCCAGCTGCGAGGAGAGAGAATGGGGAATTTGAAAAGGTGGGCAGGTAAACAGAAACCTGATCAACAAAACTATCTATTATTTAATTCCATTTCTGGTAAGGTCATTTTTTACAAGGTCCTTATTTAACAAGTAAGCCAAGCAGATAATAAAATTCACTATGTAAATATTGAGGCACCTGTGAAGGTGTCATGCCAACTGAAATTAGAAGAAACTGCAAATTACCAGTTTGATAGCAACCAGTTTGAGTTAATATGGTGAAATCTTAATGTCAATATGACAAAAATAATCTAACGGCCCTTGCCTGACCAATAATACATTACAAAAACAAAAATAACATGACTTCCTACTTTTTGCGTGCTTCGTCTGATCACATTGCCGCCTGTGTGGATCCAGTGAGTTCAAACATTAAAGATGACCCACACCCCCACGCTCGCACTATCATATGCAGGTCAAAACAGAATCACTTTTGACGTGAAACTCAGTCTATTAGATTGAAGCCCGGCTTAGTATTCATGGCAAAAGGCGAGGCTTTCCAATAGAATTACACCAGCTTTGTGTAAATAATCAAGGGCCGACCTGTGGGGTTAAACCCTGTAATTGAAGTGATACTTCAAAGAGACCACTAGCACCTTCTCTGAGCGACAAAATGCCACCCGGAGCAGGCAAGGCAGACAAGGGGGAGGTGCCGAGGGGTGACAGCTCAAACAGCAAAGACACAAAAAACAGAAGCTCACCATCAAGAGACAAACAGAAAAAGAGAAGGTGTCCGGAATGGATGACACAGTGGGATTGCGGTTTCTGTCATACAAGTGCTTCTCTTGTCTCTTCTATTCCAAGAAATTGACAGCTACAGAAGTAAACTGTGTCCAAGCTAAGACATTATATGCTGAGTGAACACATGACGTCTTTAAAATTTCGGAGCAAATTTCCAAGACAGTACATTTTCAGATACTTTTATTCACTTATGTTATGAATTATTTCAAAAAGGTTTCATAGATTAGTTAAATCCATGGTTTTGAAAAATATCTCTAAAAACCATAAATGAAGTTTTGAAAAAGCAAGACCAGCTTTGGGCATCACTTACAGAAAATAAAACATTGTTCTGGAAGGAGGGAAGCTGCTTTTCTTTGTTTTATGTAGAAGCTGTTTGAGTTTATTGCTTGAAAAGCACATGTTCTATTCTATTTTATTTTATTTTGATTAAAAAAATCAAACCAAAATTAATGCTGCACCTGAGGACACCTTAGTTATGTCTCCATCTTTTTCCCCACACCTGTCCATATTTTTTTTTCTTTTCTATTTTCTTCTTTTTGCATATAATCTCTTAGAGCTGTGTGTACTATAAGATCAAGGTCCTGATTTTCAGATCTTGGTCATGCCTGTCTTTGGAGAGTTTGCATGTTCATTATATGCATGTATCAGTTCTATGGACTCCCACACTCAAAACACATGCATGCAAGGTATAATTGCTTCTCCAGATTTCCCCTTAGATGTGAGTATGTATCTGCAATATGTGTTGCTTTGTTTTTCTTTAATGATTTGGTCCCATGTCAAGTTTATATGTAGAGATTTTACTTTACACTAATTATTTACTTTCATATCTGTTTGACCTATGACATGTCGGACAGGTCATAGGTCCGACCATGTCGGACAGGTCAGGTCATAGGTCAAAAGACCTATGACCTGTGACTTTTGCATTTTGTGTTTTTAATCATAGATGAAATAACACATAATTTTTAATTTGCAGCATTCACCCTTCTGGTTGCTGTTTCTATTGTACATTCTAAAAACTCTAAAAACTGTTAAGATAAAAACAATCAGCATAAGGTGTTCAACTCAAGTTAAGTTGAATTATGCTTGATGTTAAGACTTCTAAAAGCTGGGGTGAAAAAATTATTTACACTCAATGTGTACTGTAAATGCAATTTATTGATATAAATGGCCCATTAGCGGGTATTAGTTAACCCTGTGTGTTTTCTGGAAGTTTAGAATTTCTGAGATCCTGCTGCAGCAGGACATTGTAACCATGAGGTTTTTTACATTCCATCCGCCATGTTTGTTTTACATTTTACTAATACTGCATGTGAGACGTGAGAGGAAGTGGAAAAATAAATAAATGCTCCAAGATCTTAACACACTGCTGAACCCTGTGTCTGATCCCCTTGTCTCCCAGTAGAACACATTCTACCTGCACTAAGAACACAACCCTGAGTAGAGTTCTTAGTTGTGAGTTGCTGGGGTGTCTTCTTCAAGCTACAGATGCACAAAAGGATAGACTGGTTTAGATGCACATTATTCAGATGTTTGTTGTGGTCATTGCATTTGTATCCTTTGGTAGCTGCCCCACTTAAAATGCATAAACTAAATCTATGGGAAGTCAACAAAACTGTTCTTATTTAACCCTCCTGTGGTCTTAGCGCAACGCAAAGGAGGAGTGCAGAAAATATCATGGTCAACAGCAATGGGGCAGAGGAGAGTTTTCCCAGCAGAACGTCAATTTTCTAAACCACACACAAAAATAAAAACCTTGTAAAAGCGGGGTCAGTGCAACCCCGTCGGATCACGCACAGAGTAAAAAAACTTGTGGGGTCTAAATGATCCCCTGTGTGCTTTTACAAGGTATTTGTGTGTGATGTATCTACATATGATACCAGCACAACATTTTTGAGATGTGGTGGAAAAAGCTTGGAGTAGTGGTCATCAATAGAAGGTCTTGATGAAAAATTTATTCAACACTCACATGACCACCTCAACTGTGTGCTATAATCAAAGTGAAAGGTTGTCCAACAAAACTGTAGAGTGTCTGACATTTTGTTTTGACCAGGCTGTTTATATTTGCGTTTAAATGTGTGTTGAATTTAACAAAATAGTTCATGCAGTTCTTACTTTTGATTGGACAGCAGCCAGAATCTCTCTGACCCTCATCCTTCCTCATGGGGTCAAGAAATACAAGTAGATTAGCTGCTGCTGAGCTATTTGCACAAAACTAGGCCCACTCTGCCTCGTCACTTTACCGCTGTCACTCTGTGCCGACGACTTCAACAACATTTGCCCCAGTGCAATTCAATTAAAGGCTGTAAACAAGTGACAAAGGAAAAGACAGACGGGCAGCAAAGGCTGAAAATTAATCAGTGGGGTAGTGGTGGGTAAGGAGCGGTGCTGTCTGTCAGGGTGGGGAGGTGGAAGGGTACTGGAGCTGCTGTAATCACTCATTTACAGTAGTGATCACCCTATTGTAGATGCCCATGCTATGGAAGTGCATAAACCAATATCTTCCCCATCTCATCCTGCATCCCCCTCAACCCCCCCGGCATTACACACACACACACACACACGCACACGCACGCACACCTCCAGCATCGAATATAGTAACCAGCAGAGAAAGGCAGATTGATCCCTGGATCCTGCTTTGCTACAGGCCTCCTTCCCTCATTAATTCTGCTGATTCCACCAGATGGGAAACAAAATATTAATTTTTTTGCAGCCCTAGGCACAGGCTCTGTGTTAAGGTGTTCACTAAATCACAAGGGTTTCATCAGGATGCGCTGATATCGCCGCCTGGCTGTAAAATTGCCGTACCAGTGGGTGGGACAAAAAAGGGTTCAAATTGTCATAAAATGTAATTAATTGTATGGCAGGAATGATTAATCTATCAGAAACGGAGGAGCTGACTTGACTAGCCAAGATGCCCAGCCATGCCTTCAAAGCGGCAGTACACTCGTTTGAATTATGCAAATTAATTGACTCTTTCAATGTGGCATAAAATGCTAGTGCAACTACATTGCATGGTACATTAGTCTGTTCATCCAATAAAACTGCATTCTTTACAAGTGAATCCTTGACTCAGAGGGCTCTGGGATACAATTCATTTTCGGCACAGATGTAAACTCTTGGCAGCACTTGGCAAAAAGGTTTTAGGCACGAGAAAAGAAGGACAGAATATTAGATCAAAATAAAGTATGAATATTTCTCTACTGGCCTCACTCAGAAATACAACTCTCAAAAAAGGCCCGCACATTTGCAATGTAATCCTTAATGGCTTTGGCACAGGCCCACTTTCAACTTTTTCCCCCACAGTCAGCCCTTTTGTTTTGGAATGAGATGACGACGTAGTTTGTTGGTCACATCTAAAGAAGCATGGATCATTGATTTCATTGGAACGTTTCAGTGAGGCCCTCCCACCCACCGAGACCATGCTGAAACTGGCAGTGATGGGCCATGGGCTCATGCACAATGCATAATGCAAATGCAGGCAGACACACAAACAAACAAACAAATGCACGCCTAATTATAGGCACTGGTTTGCCACATTCAAACTCCACTGAAGGATGATGACATCCCTAAAAGGCACAAAATTACAGACAAAGCAAATTAAATGAAGATTTTCATGTAAAAAACTATAAAAACGTGTCCCTTCATGCATATAAATTACCACTGAGAAACACCTTTTTTCACTTACCACTTTGAGCAACATAACCACTCTTTGTCTGAGGAACAGTGGACATTAGCCTCTTTCCCAAATCTCATTTAAAGAAAGGGCTGAAATGGCTTCTTGGTGTCCCTCTGTGTTTTCTGTAAAGAACCAAAACGAGACAGGGGTTTGAGGTGGCACACAAGAAAGTTGCAGCCCTGTTTCAGAGGACATGCATAGGGGTGAGTTGTCCCTCTGGTTTGAGAATGGGATTTAGCAATTATAGACAGCATCTCTGATCAGCTGGTCATAGAACTTAAAGTAAAAACACACCTGACCATGGTCAGGTTTCCAGAACAATGCTGTCTGTGCATAATAAAAGGTTCCAGGACATTACATGTCAGTCAAAAAATATTCTGGGTTGCATACTTATTTTTAACGGCTTATTATGGACATACTCTATTGAAAAAAACAGCTATTGAAAAAAGTAGCTATTGAAAAAAACAGCATAGTAAAGTCAAAATGTGGTTCAAAAGTGGTGGAGAAAAATCCATCTAGGACATACAGAAAATTTATGAGGGTAGATTAAAAGGCCTTGACCACCATGACTTTAAACATCTATGGTGTAAAATCTTCCAGTTTTCAATCATGTTCTCTCAGCCAAATAATTACTCAACCTTACATATCCTTAAAAAGATGTCCATTGATGTCTAGTGTTTGAAGAACTGGCTTTAAACTCCTTTCCGTGCATTGCTTTGCGCCCGAGACTAAAAATCCAACGATACTACACCTGCCGTTAACCCAGCGGTGAGGAGAGGGAGGAAAGGAGGAGTGCTACCTTGCAACCTAATGAAAGCACAGAATACCACTCCAACCACCTCCTGCTCCCCCTTAAGAAACCACCTCTTTACCCCTCCAGCCGATCTCCCCAACCCCCACTTTGATATACATGTGTCAAGGCAAAGTGACAAATAGCACATATTAATTAGGCACTAGGTCGGGCAAGATTGCTGTTATTAACGGTGGAAAGAGGTTAGGTTGGATTTAATTGCCTGTGACATCAAAGTCAAGTGACTAGTATTTCAAGCATCATTTAAAATGTTTGATATTGAGGCCATTGTGCTCACATAAAGAACATCTAAAAATATAAAAGGAGACTGATGGGGAGGAAAATACCTACATGCTCTTGCAGCAGCTATCTGGAAGCTAATAACATCTCTGCACTGATAAATTGACTAGATCCTGATGGAAAGTACATTGTGGCTGCCCCTGACTGACTACCACTCCCTCGCTCCGATTTGCCATCAACTCTTACAATCTCAGTTCGCTTTTTTTTTTATCACTTGTATGCATGGAGGAAAGAAAAAAATATAATTTCAACATCATGCACAGGACATGTAGAGAGTAAATTTTCCTGCTCGGTTTGGAAAACAGCTGTGATGGAGTTTTTATTGTAGAACATCAACAAAGTAGTAAATGAGAGACAAATGGGTAAAGCTATTGTCCTATTGTATTACTCTGTAATAGTGTGTTAATGCTACGTAAAAGGCTTTAGTAGAAAATCTAAAATTGAAAGCAAGCCCAATCTTCAACATAAAAAATTTGGTCCTTCTGCAACATAGAAACGTGAAACAGGCTGTTGCTGAAGTTTTCCATGATAGAAAAAGACTGCAGTAATCGGCTGTGTGTCATGATGACTGATTATTTGGGGGCCCCTATCAGATTGTAGCTGTTGGCAGTTGCCATGGCAATGCTGTCCTCCTGTTGGGCGTTCTGCTAACCCTGAAATTAGTACCGAGGTGTGGCGCCACCCCAAACTGTGCTCCACTCCTTCACTGAGCCAGACCCTGATTTTGCTGTCCACAGCAATGCAAAACCTGTTGAAAAGATAAGCTCCCATGAAAGCGGTCTCCACTCAGGCATCCCAGTCGAGCAACCGGGGCATGCGAAGGCGATAAACGGCTCCATGGACCTCAATACTCAGAACCTTAAGCAGCACCCTCTGCAGTGTTTTTAAAGGTTTTAAAGCTTTTCTTGCGTATGTGTTGGCTGCAGACATTTTTAACACCTTCACAGCCATTTCAATTTTATCATATGGCATGCACCATTTGAAACAAGATCCAGTAGGGTCACTACGACAGCAGTCTATTTTGACTTTTTCTGTCACACTTCTGTCTGCAATAATCTGAGACCCTGCACAGTGGAGGACGCATAAAAAACAAACCACTTGGTATAGTGGCCATTTTGAAAACCCAGCTTCTTTTTCACCTTCATCCCTTTTTGATCTCTTTTTCAGCAAGTATGCAATAATTTCTCTCTTTGTTATTGCTGCAACGACTTCATCTATCTGGACTTTATTGGTGTCTGATAATGTTGGCATTGTGTGTACCGCAGTTTTACATGGAAATAACCAAACGCTTTAGATTGAGTGCCATTTTTGTACTTTTGCAGTGCAATATGACACACCAGGTGCGCTCATTCTCAAATTAGCTGATCAACAGGGAGGCAAAACGGGTATTCTGATGATCCCAGGCACCAGCATGGCACGTCATTTAGAAAATGGTCTATTATTTTTTGTGCAAGCATTAAAAATAATTTACCTTCTTGATTTCCCCAAAGACGGGGAAAAATGTACAACTTCTTGATAAAAGATTCTGTGCAAAGTGAAATGTTCTAAAGAAAACACTAATATAGCTCATGAAATGGAAACTTGGTTACATTTTTTATGGCGGTCCATTTTAATTGGATAGAAAATAAACACTTGCACGACAACTAAAATAATGCATAGTTTGATTTTGTTACATGTTCTTCTTTTCTTTTTTTTTAACTAGTGCTGCTGTAGTTTACAACCTTACTACATTTTATGCCAATTATAAATAACTTAACGCTATTTATAACAAGCTTGTGAAACAAAATGTTGACACATTGCATTTGAAAAACAGGTTTAATTAATTTTCATTACATGATACCCTTAAAAGAACAAAAACAGCACATACTGTAGTTTCTTTTGCAATTACATCGCCCTTCCCGTTCATTTAGGTCAGCAAACCAGCTTCTCCTGGATGTGCCAAAGACACAGTGTAAGCTCAGAGGAAAGAAAGCTATTTCTGTGGCAGTTCCAAAGTTTTGAAATGTACTGTCTCTACACATTAGGCAGTCCTCTTCACTGTCTATTTTTGAAAACTCATCTCTATTCATTGTCTTTTGACTCAGCATGAGAGAGGTCATTTTATTTGTCAAGTTGTGTATTACATCTTGATTGATTACATGATTGTGATTGTTTTATTTTGATGTTTTTATATGATGTCTGTTGAGCATTATGGTCAGTTTTGCTGTTTAAAAAGTACTTTTAAATGAAATTGACTTTTGTTGCATGGTGATTGTATCTGTGCTATTGAAGCGAAGCAAAGTCCTAAATGTATTTTTTGGTAATGTACCTATGAAAACTTTTAAGGAAAATTAACTAAATACATGAATCATCTGAATCAAAGGTGAAACAGTTTATATTCCCATCATATGTTGATGATCCTCTGCTTCATATTCCAAATTCTTATCAAGTTCTTAAAATTAAACCTAATTAGATTTTTTTTTCCCATACTACATTTTAAAAGTAGGGATGAGAACATAACTAAGTTTAGGCACACTGGTTCATTACATGATGCCTTTGTTGGTAATGTTGTAGTTTATGTCTCCCGTGCAAAGGGAGATTTTTTTTTACTGATGATCATTTACTTCATATGTACATAAAACTCACAAAATGATAACTAGATTGCATTTCTTATGGAAATGTTTTAACTCAATGTTAACTAAATTGGCCCCTCATATACAAATAAAAAGTACATATCTTGCTTTTGTTATATGATGCTGTTTGTGGTGCTATTCTATCTTGCAACCCCAAATGTAAGAGGCTAAATCTCACTATTTATCAATGACATATTACATTATACTTTTACAATGAGGACCAAACAGGCAAAATAATAGAGGATATGTAAGCCAGAGTGCTCTCAGAGGCCAATTGGAAAGGTGAAAAAACAGAAATACATACTGATAAGATACAGCATAGGGCCCCTGTGGTCCCCTTTCCAAGAAAGGCCACAAACTGGAATTATAATGAGTGGGATTAACACCCCCTACCGACACTGGTTGTACCCTTCTTCCTCCCCCACTTAGAACCAGTCACACACACACACGTGCACGCACACACACAAATTTGTTCCCCATAAGCACTTCTCCTTCAGTATCTCCCCTGCACGAAGGACAAGAAGCCGAGTGCCAGCGAAGAACATACTGACGTTAATTAACAACATCTGACACAGATGCCACGGTTGTACATGCTCAAGAGGTGGTCCAGCACATTATTTCATTTTAGTTATTTCCTTTCATTTTTTTTACCCCTCCCCTTTTCTCTCCTTGCTTGATTCACTTCTTAATCTCCTTGACATGCTGTCCTCTCCTCGTATTAGGGATGCCAGGTTTGAACTGGCTTTGAATGCAATTAACTTTCCACTTGTCAGACACTTTTGTTTAATTTTGAATGCCCCTTCCTCTCTCGGCAGCGAAGCTAAGAGAAATCTTATAGTTGACGTACGTGTGGTGATAGTCAATGACATTCACACCTTGCTTCGCTCTAATCTATTTGCCCTATCTGATAGCCCAAATATTGTGACACCAGACACAACACAGAGGGCCCCGTATTGCGACCAGTTGCTCTACTTGCCACCCAGAAGAGCATTAACAAAGAAGAGCCATTAAATGACATGACCGAGAAGACTAAAGTCAAACCCTCAATCAAAGGTAGGGAAAGAAAAAGGCCGTCAGACGATGGTAATTAGCCCGAACCTCCACTGTGCTGGAGTTACACCAACACAAGGAGTGCAAGTGACACATGTGCTCCATCCCGTATCAGTGCCGCTAATCAGCCGACCTCAAACTAAAATAGACGTGTGACTTGCCAACTTGTCTGCAGACGTGTTGATAAGTGGCACATATGTCAGACCATTATTTGTGATGCAACTGAGAGCGAATGAGAGCGCCTTTTGCTTCAAGCTGCACTACTGTACAAGAACAAAGAGCAAGAGGTGAGGATGGGTAATAATCTCTTGCTGTCTTTGGGGACCTTTTGCCTATCAGGGGCCCTGTGTGCATTCCCAGAGAGGGACCAAAGAGATGCTGGTATTTTTTAAGCTGGCTAGATGCATTCTGTCTCATCTGCTGTTTCTCTTTGCTGTCAAGGATGACCTGGACTCCCTTCTGACCAGCCTCCGGTAATGACCGTCGTACATCATGCCTTAAGTGCTGCAGCCCTCTTCGACTGATGTCGCTGGCCTGTCCAGAGCTAATTTCCATCAGACCCACTGAGTCCTGGACAAGAGCCACGGCTGGGAAATTAAAAATGCATAGTGTGATTCATCTTCTGAATGTCTCCTGTAGCACAAAGGGAATTTGACCACTAAGGACAAGTCACAAAACACCACAATAAATATCCTACTTGTACAAAATTCTGTCAATTTTGTTTGAGTTACACAGAAAAGTCTTGCCTAAAAAGTGTTATCTTCAAATCAGACACGCGCCTGCAGGAGTCCACCATGGAAATATGGTCATTACAGGCAAAACATGGTGTTTTTAACTCTTCTCAAGTCTTTTCCAGACACCATCTGACTAGAGCTTTGAATTTTTCCTCATCAGTGATCAATAGAGTCATTTTTGCAGAGATGTTGACAGTTTTAATTTCTCCAGAGCTGAGGGATAAAACACCTGTCAATATCAAGAGAAAAGTCCACAACCCCAGAAGCTGGAGGGGTGGGGCTCCTCAAACGTTATGCTGCCGCCACCTGCTGGTAAGCAGCTTTTGAAGCCCTCTCACTCCCTCCCTCCTCTGCCATTCAAACGCACCAGCCTCCCCCATGAGGAGTAGCCAACAGTTAAAATCTGTCGCCTCTGCTTCACTTTTAAACACATCTATGGACAGGGAAAGTGTTCATTTTTCATGGCTGTATAAAATATTTCCTTTCACATTTTTAAAGCCTTTTTTTTTTTGTTGTGACTGGTTAATAAAAACAGAATCGTGGGGTTGTGTAACTCTACCAAGCATAGAAGGCTGAATAAGAATGCAGAAATAAAAGTCAGTGGTTTGGAAAATGGTAAACATGATTAGAAATTCCAAGTTTGGCCATGCAAGGTTAATAACGCCTTAAAACTCATGCAGGTGTGATATTACAGAGGGATACTATGCGATTGCCACATGTGCCTAAAACCACTGGCCTGTGTGCTACACCCTAAAAAAGAGTTTTCAAGAGCGTAAAACATTAGCCATCGCAATCATTTAAATGGGGTAGATTTAAATGGACTCACTACATATACCAAATTAAGCAAATTAATATCAGATGTAATTTTCCTAATGATTAAATATAAAGAACATAAGTTCCTCTGACCAATCTCGCCTAGAAATCTGAATTAGAACTAAACTGAATGTTTTTGTTCAGTTGGTCCTTCCCATTTGTTTTGTGCTCTTTCCAACAGATAACAGTGCTGTACTGTATTATGTAATTCATATATTAACATAGTAAATATTAACAGCTGTCAAAAAAGATGTGGCTGAGAAGGTTTCAGTGTTAAAGGAAAACAAAAAGTTAATCTTAAATGTTGGGGCCCTAAACACAATTTGGCTAGTTCAGCAATAATCGTAATGCTAAAATCAAACTTGCAAGCTAAGTTTGTTGACCCTGAGGCAAGTGTTGCCATTAAAGGGTTCATTATAGCTGCGGTTGTTACAGAAAACGTTTACGTGACACCTTGTCGGAATTGATTTGGAGAGGACTTTTGATCACGTTTAAAATACAGTTCCTAATTATTGCTTCTTTTTGACATTTAGGACAAACCAAATGAGCAAAATAGAATTTATTGTACTTAGTTGAGAATCTAAATTTTAAAAATCTGCAGAAATTTAACAGATTGATGTTTTTTAACTTTTAAACTTGCATAATTCTTACCAAAAAAGGTTAATGTGTATTTATTGAATTCTTTGTTTAAATTGTAACAGTTTGCCATACTGGTTTGGCACAGATGCTGTAACATTTGTGTCATTTTCCCCCATTTTCAAATATTGTCACAGAAGTGTTTGTGTGGATGAAACCTAAAAACACTTACACTCATGCGTACCTGTCATTTCTTGCATTTTGCATGCAACAAATAAAGTTGTTTGCAATAGCAGTTTTTGAAATGGACACTGTTACTTAATGAGCAGGGTTCCACTCCATCAGGGTACAGCACAACCTGTTAAAGGTTCTCCTAGTTTCACCGACAAGGATTATTATTTTTTTTATTTTAATTTGCATCTTCAGCAAATAGGAATTTGACACCTCTAGTGTAACCGACACTTCTCTTACATATTTTCTACATATTAAAGTTAAGTTTGGTGCTAAATTAAAGGTCTAATTCTCAGTTTTTCAAGAAATATTCAATAATGTCTTGAATGGAAACCAAAGTACCAGACTGGTTAAACTTAAATTTGTCTGCTGAAGGTATTTATGTGCTAGTTTAAGATTTTCATTTGTTTGTGGAAGCATAAAAAGTAACAATTTGAATGTGTTCATTCGACCCTTGGTTTAAAATAAGTTTAAAACTAGCAATGTATTTATAAAATTGTCAAACTTAGACTTTACCTTTCTTACTTTTACATGACTATTTTATCTGTTTTTTATGGTTTTATGTGAACCTTAGTCAGTCTTTTTAATGGTCGAAGTGTTTTTATTTAATCTCTGTTTCTTTGTTCTTAGAAAACACTACGCATGATGCTGTTCATGAATGTAGCTGTATATTCATTTACTGTTATTACACCTTTTTTTTTTAAGTCACAAAAAAATAAATTTTTAGTCTCAAAAATATAGTTAAAATTTCTTCTTGTCTCATTTTTTGTGTATTTGGAATTGTGGATATTGGGCACATTATGGGTGGATTCTGGGCCATGCTGGCATAGTTGCAACAACTGCTACTGTTTGTGAGACTAAGGCACCAAAAGTGGCTTTTTTGGCCCCAGGGCCCACATCCTTATAAATCCGGCTCTGCTTGTGCGTATTGTTTGAAGGCCTTGGTCTAGGTCCACCTATAGCATTCAATAAAATGTATGTTAAGCGTATAGTATAAATAATAAATTGTCTCTATAGTACAAAGACCATTTCTTTCTTTTTTTTCATTTTTTTTCAAAGGAGCCAAAAACATTATGCCCCCGCTAATGGTCACATCGCACGTTGACCACAGGAGGTAAGTCTAACAAAATTAATATGGAAAAGACGTGCCCTCGCGAGGCCCATAATTTCTTTGCAAATAATTATGTATTTGAAGATGAAACGAATAAAAAAAAAGAGAGAAACAAAAGACAATGGCACTTTGACCGAGCGGCGGCGTCCCCGATAGAAGCTGCATTTAAATAACTTAACCAGCGACAGCAGGTGGGATGGGATGAAATAAGGTAAAAATGCAAAGCGGAAAGATCCCGATACTTTCCATCTTTGATATTTAGCTGATGGGCTTTGGCGTGCACAACCTCGAAAGAGGAGGACAAAAACAAATGTCTCAGAAACCATCAGCTGTAAGGCAGCCGGGTTTTTTTTCTTTTTCTTTTTTCTTTGCACTTCAGCCTCCATAATGTGCCGGCTGCATGCTGTGACATCTTTTTTCACCAGTTAACTTAATTAAACCTATATCCGCCTTTACATTGTTTCGCCCAGACAGACCTTCAACTTCTAAAAACAATGACATGTCACGGCCAGCGACTTTGAAAGGACGAACAAAAGTTAAACTTTTCAAAGAAACGAAGATAATGAAGCTGTGAAAGACAAATGCGTCTAACTAACTTTGATGAAGTGCACCGAATAGCCGCGATTATTCGGACCACAAGTCACCGAAAGTTAATTGCGCCGTTTCCGAATCATAAATACAAACATTCATCACCGGACACTATAACATTATGCTCCGAGTTTTTTAATGTCCCCTGCCTGGTCGGCAGGAGAACATCCCCATCACTATAAATCACAGCCCTGCAGCCTGCAGGACTGTGGCCGCGCACTCTTCACACGCACACAGACCGTTTTATGGAATTAATTTTAATGCAGATAAAAGATGGACTCTCACTTCCTATACCCACTGTCCATTTTCTAGTCACTTGTAATTCATAATGTGAATTACGCGATATTAAAATCCGCCCTGGGTGTAATTTTTGTGATATGTCACTGAAATAAACGAGACTAGGTTCATTAGAACAGCAGAAGAAAAAAAATATATTATTATTATTATTATTATTATTATTATTATTATTATTATTATTATTAGTAGTAGTAGTAGTAGTAGTAGTAGTAGTAGTAGTAGTAGTAGTAGTAGTAGTAGTATTATACTTTAATATCATTAATAATGATTTTACAATTTTATAATTTTGTCTCTTATGTTTTAGGATTCAAATAGTCTTTTTTGTTATGAGAATGTATTTAAACATTTATACTTTTAATATTTTATGTCTTCAATTCAGTTTTAGTGGGTGATCCATATTCAAGGTTTTAGATTATAGGTTTGTTTGTGTGTAATTGTTATTTTTTTTTTTTTATTTTTTTTTTTTGCACAAATACAACAGAAAAAAACTAAAATAAAAAGAAAATTAATGTAGAGAAAGTAGATCTTTTTAAAGATCTACCACATGTGCTAATATGGAAAAACTACTGATGCGAACACACACATACACACACACACGCACACACACACATATATATATATATTCATTTTTTAGTGTGTGCATGTGTGTGGAAGTAATACACAAGTAAAGATTGGAACAAGGTAAAACTATTACTTCCAACATAAAAGCAACTGAACAATTTTATTGTACATCTTAATACTGTTCTTTTTTTTTATGGGAGAGTACTTCATACCAAAAAGCTTGTACATTTTTCTAATTTCTCTGCATTCATCACCAGTGAATAGAAGAGAAGGAGTAGCTCTTTATCCCTCCAGTGTACACATCTCTCTATGTCATAACCTCCATCAGGCTTTCATATTTCCCTCTTCCCTCATCGGTGCCAGCATGGTAGCGTTAATATGCATGTCTCCATACCGACACGCTCTAACTAAATGGCCACATTTGCACATCTCCTTTTTTTTTTCTTTTTTTATTCGCTGTCAATGTCCAATCCCCTCGCAATGTTAATGTGAGTTAATTTCTTCCCCCAAAATAATGCACTGGCTAATCATTCTTATAAAGTGCTACATCATTTATTGCGAGGACTTCAGTGAACTTCCTTTGAAAAATTAATGCCTTTAATTTTGGTTGATGGCAACATCAGCGCAGCTCTGTAAATTGCACTTTAATGAGATTTTGCTACAGGGGATAATCTGCAACTGACAGGAAAAAAACATCTTGAAAACATCTGTAGACCTATGATTTTACTCTGACGGCTCTACCCCCTGTAAATCTCAGAGCTGAGGGATGAGCAGGAAAAATGGTCACTTCATGAGTACAGCTTCATTATCTAAACTTCTCCTAAGTTCAGGCATAAGAGTAAAAACTTCGAGTGCGTGTTGGCACTGAGGACGAGTAAATAAGACATGAGGCAGATGGTGGAGCTTTTTTAAAAGCATGAATATTTTGGCATCTCCTCTCACAAACAGTGGCTGTTTTCTATCCAAACAGGACAAATGATGGAAAGAAAAAACAATCTGCAAAAAAGGCAATGCTGTCTGATCAGAACAACTTTTGCGTCTGATGATCAAAGACAAGTTTCATGTAGATATTTAACATCCAGTCATAAAAACCCACTGTGCTTTTACCCACTGCAACCAATGAAAATGGGGCCCAACGTAGCTCTCCTAGGGGTGTGTGGACAAAGACCCATGCCCCAGTAACTCTTCCACATAGGCATGTTTGGACACTGTCCAACAAAAAGTGCAGACCAGATCATCTGCACACTGAGCCAAGCCAAAAGTTCCAAATTACACCTGACAGATTCAATCTCGTCAACTTAGAATTTGATCTTTTTTACAGGACCACAGTGCTAATCTCATCTCTTTTAAAGATTTTCTTCCTTTCAACAGCATCGTTCTCTGTTCAGCGTGACTAGCAGCTGTGCTGAAAATATTTAAAAGGAACTGGGGATGCTTCATTACACTTTTACAGATGTAGCTAAAAATTCCTTTCTCATTCATATTTCTCTAACCTTCGTTCAATTTATAATCAATTTGCTGTCCCTTCCTCATTCCTATATCATAAATAATAATATATTCATGTGAGTTAATTACAGAGTAAGACATGACCTGGTCAGGACTGTTTATTCTTATTGAATGTAGCATCATCTCTGGAGGCTACTGATGGAGTCACACCCAGTTTGGTTTGGTTCTGCTTATTGAAATTGCCTGACATTTATTAGCCTGTCCCTATTCGATCTATAAATTGCTTAATGTTTTCCATGTGCAGCTACAGAATCCTGGAGGGGAAAAAGACATGTTTCGCGGTGAGGGTTTGTCTCCTTCTGTTTCCCCTCAGATCACACACGGCACAGCTAGTGGAGGATGCACCCTGCCTTGGCAATTTAAAAAACGAAAATGCTTCATCTGAAGCCCGAGGAGGGAGCTGTTAAAGCTACATACATAGTGCGTTGCGAGAGCAGTCATACCCCTTAAACTTTTTCAAGTTCCAGTTGCATGTCTTGGGGTACTTTGATAGGGTTTTATGTGGTAAAGTGCATTATCCTGAAATGGAGGTTAATAATTGGAGGTTTGTAATTTCATTTTACACATAAATATCTAAAAAGTGTGGGATGCATTTATGCTCAAGTGCCCTCAATAGTGGTACTTGATACAGATACAACCAAAAATATTTACTTTAATAGCAAAATCCATCTGTCCATCCATCCGTCCATCCACAGGCAGGAATTTGGATCAGAGATTCTCTTGCTGCAAGGCAATAGTGCTAATCACTGCTACCCCACACTACAGTAGAAGTCTGTTCTACACACACAAAAAAAAACTACTTAATAATATGTATCTGAATGGAATCAATGAACCTGGGATATGTTACTTTTATAAAACCAATGTTTTAGGTAATCTGTGGGGGGAAAAAAAATAGCTATTCTGCCTTCTCCCAAAGCTCCCAGTGATAACTACAGAAATACACAACTTGATCAGAAACAGTCAGTCTTAGCGATGTCAATCTTGCTCATGTACATTCTGCGCACACTTTCCCTTTTCCTCTATGCTACACTACAGCTTCTCCCCGTCTACAGAAGTTGTTGTGAATGCTCAGTCTACTTAGCACAGCCACCGATGATCTCCACCATTAGTATATTAAGCAGAGCATGCACAAATTTGATTGACGGGGCTAAGATGCTTCTACTCATTCTGAATGGCTGTTTTTGACTGGGAGTGGTGCGTTTCTTCAGACGGCAATATCAGCACCAGGAGGAGGTGGAGGAGCTTGATTTTTTTCACCCATTATTTGTTTCATTTTATACTAACATAACACAGTGAAAATATATAAAAATATATATATACTCTATATATATATATATATATATATATATATATATATATATATATATATAATTTAAATAAAAGTCACATAGCTCACTTTGTGAGGAATAAAACTATAGACAGATTGACAGACAGATGTCAGATTTAACCTGATTGAAATTGAGCTACATTGCAAAATTTCTTAGAAGTAGAAAGCTAGAGATACCCGCAAAAATGGCAAAAGGAGTCCTAGAAAGCAGTGACTCCTCATGTCTTTAGTAAGATGTGAAAATGTAAATAATAACAAAAAAGTAATATATATACACATATATAAAAATAAATAATAAGGTATCTTAGAGATTGCAAGACACTTTATAAAAAAAAATGTAGTAATAACATTTGTGTTCTGAGGTAAAATGTGGTGGTGATTCCGAGCCTTTTACTTCTTTTTTCTCTTGACTTCTTTATCCCCAAGAGTAACACAATTAAATCGGCTCCAGTGATTGTTGCTGCGCTCCGTGCCAAGTTTGGGATCATGCTCCCAGCAAGGTTCTGGATCTTCCGCGGTTTGAGCAGACATCTCATGTCTGGTCGGCGGGCCTGGCTGAGCTGCTGGGATGGCAGCACCTGTCAGAGCTGGGTGCATCACGCCAGCATCACACTAGGAGCTCCTAAACCCCAGAAAGAAATGACGGCCTTGTGCTGCATAAATGTGGCATCTCTCCTTGCTGCAAATGCTTCAACCAGGGAGCACAGCCACTGAGAGCGCTGTGGAAATACTGTACAGAGAGTGTGTGTATGTTGTGCTGTGTTTTGTTTTGGTGTGTTGTGTGAGTTGGTCTGCCTGGCTGTCTTTCTCCATCTCTCGCATGATTTCCCTGACTTGGGCTCCCCAGGGGTTAGTCATCTTGGTCATCAGCTCCACTTGCAGGTCAATTGTAGCAGCAAGTGGTCGGCCAAACAATGCAGAAAAAAGAAGAACCACCACCGTGCTCATATCACCAGTGCATGACAAGATCGGCCCCAGAAAGCTGGCAATAAACAAGCCAATGAGTGGTGTGAGAGATTTGCTGGAGCACTTAAAATGGATGAGGAGGGACTTACTGAAAAACAGAGAAAAAGAAACCAGCTATATATATATTTGCATAAAGGGTGCCTCTATGAATCTTCAAGTGACTTCAGCAGGCAATTTTTTTTTCCTTCCAGGCCAATCTCCAGTCAGGAAAACAGTCTCGCCAGGGCAAATTAACTGGAGAGCCTTTGCACACAGGCCTGACAGACTAATGAAGAGGCCCAGAGGATATTTGCAGGGTCACACAAAGGAGCTGATAGAGATACTCTATGGAAATTGGGTATTAAGCAGGGTGCCATGGGTTGCTTCAATCTACTGCAGGCCGTGCTTCCAGGGAACCATCACTTAGTGAGGGTCGCCACAGTATTTTTTTATTTATTGCATTTTTTTCTCATAAAAATGAAATGATTATTCAAAGTACGTCCACATAGAGGAACTGTCAGCAATCCTCTTATCCTGCAGACCCACAAGAAGAAAATTAACATTTATCCGGGGCCATTGGACTCGTACTGTCTCCATATGTGAAATCTGGAAACCCACAGGAAATTTCAAAGTGAAGTCATTTAACTTCATCACTTCTGCAGCCATCTCTAGCAATGAGGTGTTTAGGTTTTAAGTGTTTCGAGTTAGTCCCTGAATGCCTGTGTCAAACGCAGGCATTCAGTGTACCAGTCGAATTTGGTGGCCATCCAGTTGCGGCTTCCAGTGCCGCCAGTTAAAAAGGGATTCCCACTGTGTGCCCAACATGAGGAAGAATTAAATTTATATCACTGACCTTACATGTACTCCCAAATCCCACAACCTATTGCGTTTTGGGTACCTGTGGCGTAGTACGCAGGAATTGTGTTATTTCATTTGAGAAGTTTAATATTTTAATCCTCCTCTTTCCATTTGTTTTCAATCCCCATATCGCCATAGATCTTTTGAACTAAAATATGGAAATGCTGTGTAGCAACATCTTATTTTTGATTTCCTCTCACCTGCAAAAAGAGCCGCAATTACACTTTCCAGTAACTATCCATTTCCTTGATGAATTCCATTCCAGTATGTTGCTTGATAAATAAGGAAATGCGTCAAACCTTTGCGCCACGCACGGTAATTAAAGTGAAAAATACTGTCACAATGTAAATCCTTAATTGGACTCCCAGTGTGATATTGAAAATTTGTCTTTGATAATAGGTGATGACTAGGCGACAGAAAAACAAAGCGCGTCTATAGAAGCTCAATCTATCACAAGGTGGAAAATGGCCAATTTAGCATGGCTCTTTCAATGAAGCGCCAGGTAATGCACTTTTTAATCATCTCACTTCAAGGTCTCAGTGCAACAATAAAGCAGAAAGAAGTCCCACATTCTGTGAAGATGATGTGTCTCTGGGTGTTGTAAAGTGTTCCTTTTTAATAGGAAACAATTAATAAATAGTCTGTAAGACGTTCTCCACCTTTTTGGCTGCTCTGGAAAAATGGAAGTTGTAAGACATGTTACAAGAAGAAAAAAAAATCTTGTGTGGTGGCCATCTGGGTATTGTCCCATTCTCATTATTAAGGTTCCCTAAAGTTTTAAATGTTTCTGTTCCAAAACAAATTTGTTCCTTTGTTCCATTACTACAGAAATTCTTAGTTGTCAATAGAAGTTCTGGAGTGACACCTCTCCCCAGGTGTTGTTGCAGACTGCTGTAATAAGGCTAACCGTTAGCATTCTTGTTGATATCCCTATGTGTGTTTTATTCTGTTTGTTTAAATATAATGAGAATCGTCATTAATACAGATTTAGAATTAGCTGTCTATGAGCTTGACAATGGGAAAAGACTAGTATCAAGATGCACCTTTTTTTTAAAAGTTATGGTTAAAAAAAACTATATGTTATGTTTCTGTATAATTATTCTATGATTTAAAGTCATTTTAATAGAATACTCCAGAAAACGTGGGTGTAATCAAGGTTTTTCTCTGGCTGTTTAAAGCACACAGTGGCTGTTATTCCCCATCCCACACCTGTCACTGCACACTAATACTCAGAAGATTGAAAAAATGCTAAACTTTTCCCTCATATACTAGAAGGGGCCAAGTTTAGTTGAGTGGGTTTAATATAATTGTTCTTATTTGAATTTGTAAACCAACAGAGTTCAAACACAAAGAAAAGATAAAACTTGAAGAATCAGATCTTAACCATGTTAACACATCAATCAAACAAAGATAATTATTTGCACTTTTCACCTTAAATTAAAATTTTAAACAATTTGAAATATGCTATTTTATCAATGCTAAATCATCAAATGATATTTGACTTTGCTCTAATTTTCATTAAATAAACATATACATTTTAAATGTGTGGTCTCTGTTAAAATTCAAGCACTTATTGGAGGTCCCTGATAGCTTAGGGGCCCCAAGCAGGAGTAGTAGAAGTAGTAGTTTGCTTATGCTTTGGGCCTGCTTGGAGATGCTGTGTCACTCCAGCTGGTCAGCCAAGATTAGTAAAGATTTCGCAACAGCCTGTCATTTGTCTAACAGCATTACATACAGTATGATTAACTCATCCATTTCTCTAGAGCTCATATTTGTTTGGAAACTTATTTGCTTGATAAACCAATCAGGAAGAATATTACACCAGCAGCCTCAACCAATACAATGTTTAGAAGATGCAGGATCTTTGGGTGGCTAAGAAAAAAATAAAATGAGACCCCAACAATGTTCTTTTTTTGAAAGTGTAGATGTCTAAAATATAATAGCACAGCATTGGATCGGAAAGGTTGGAAACATTTTCAGTCAGAGCTGTGCCACTGAGGATTTCTTTTCTTCTCTACAAACTTCGGGTGATACGACAAAAGCAAAACTGTCTCTGTCTAAACGACAAATAAATTGTTTTAACATTGTGATTATAATTGTAGTAACCAAGTAGTTATATTATTTGAGCAGTATTATTATGGATATTTGACTTCTATTCAGTTTTGAATAAATGTAGTCAGATCTTGCAGTATACATTCATGTGAGTAATGGTGTTCCTATTCAAAAAGCTCCAAATGTCAAAATTGTATGTCAGCGTCAAGCAAACTGTAAAAAATTCCAGTGAAATGTATAAGAAAGTGTGCCAGGAGTGTGAGAGACCTTGTTAGCAGAGGTCAATCAAATCATATGTAGGAGCTGACCTCACATTCCACCTCTCAGATACGTTAGAGTGGGCACACTTGTCCAAACAATCACACATCAAAGATAAGAAGTTTTCTGCTGTTTACTATTCTCCCATTAACAGCACTCCCAGCCATCTGTGAAGTGCCGCAAACACACCTGCTTCACCCCGGGCCTGTAATGGCTTTTCTCAATGTGCATGTGGCTTTCCGACTAGCTCAAGGAGAGAGGGCTGTTATAGGCCTGTCATAGTGGGATCATCAAGCAGACACACAGCACCACCTTGTATTCCGCTCGCATAATTATGAATATTGTAAAGCGTTCAAATGATCAATTTACCAGACTATGTCACCGGAGGAGTTATTAAGCCACTTTGTGTTGATTTCAATGTTCGCAATGTGGCATATAAAAGAGCTCCTGACTGCGAGAACTTAGAGCTCTTTTTGAGATTATGGACTTTGTACAGCTTGAGGTGAGAATAGTTCTCACATTTTAGCAATCTAGTAAGATCCATTTTATTTTCATAAAAATCCTTCATAAGGCCAAAGAAAAGAAGTGGATGTTTTAGGACTTGATTAACAGAAAATATGTTTTCTGCAGTTTTTCTTTTTTTTTTTTTTTTTTTCCAAATGAGAAATTATTCTCTATTTGACAGGATGCAAACTCCAAAAAAAAAACAAGTAGATGTTAAAGTTCTGCAGCTCAAAGAATCATTAGGAATGAGAACTCTTAATATTCTCGCCACCTTTGAAGTCCCACATTTTAACCAACACAGTGAACCCCATCAGGTGCTGAGATGAATGAAGCCTAGCAAATGAACTTTGGCAAGACCCCTTTAGGGTCCTTTGAACTTGCTACAGGGTCTGTTTCTAGTCTGTCAGGGGAGGGGTTGTAGTGGTGTGGTCACTCTGTGGTATGGTCATCAGGCTTTGGCCCCCTAGCTGCTCCCTGCCACTGTATCTGTTTCAAAACGGGACTGAGACAGGCCTTTAGATGTACCCTGCTGAGGTCCTCTGAAACCGGAGACCCTTGAAGTGGACGTCTGCCTGTGTCCAGTCTGCTCCCAGAAACCCTTTCAGATGCAAGGAGTCCAAATGTGACGTGCTGCATGAGGACGCCTTGGCCGAGTCAGGCCCAGACCTCCAAACATTACATCTACTGGGCTAACTACCAGCAGCCTTATGCGGACCGGGGAGCAGACCACCCTGGGCTGGTCAGCAACCCCTGCTTACACCTGCCATAAAACTTAAAAGCTACAGTCTCATCCCCCGGCTTTGAAGTGTTCAAAGCATAGCTTAGTGACCTTTGATGCGACTTTGGCTGCAACACATGTTTTGCACCCATGTATAAACGCAGGCCTCTCAGTAGACAAGGCGGGATTGTTTACCTACATGTGCGAAACGTAAGGGCCAATGCATGGCAACCATGCATGGAGCCTCTATTCCCACACATCAAGTTTCCCATGGGGAGAAACAGGCAACTTGCTTTGAGTTAACACATTCAAGCACCATGTGTTCACCCTTATTTCAAAGCGCTCTCTCTGCCTTTTGTGCATTCATTAGGCCCTGATCTTTTTAAGTTGGATATGTGCTGCTTCCCTTTGACATCATACTGCTTGTTCAAAGTGGAAATTATTGGCATTGGCAATATATGTCAAATAACTGGGGCCATGTTCAAAGTGTAAATAAATAGAATGACAATACCTGCATGTCTCGGTTGACTGTAGCCAATAGCTTCACAATTTAATAGCACAGTTGTGGACTTAACAAGATTTCCATATCTCTGCTATTCTATCCTTTTAATGCATCGGATCTTGCCTTGACTTTCTGGGATGTATAAATATCTTGTCATGTGAATTTAAATGTATCAATGGTTTCTTGCTTTTCTGCTCACCTCAGAGTTTTTAATTGTTTGATTTTCAAGACTTAAAGAACTTCAACAGAGTTAGAAACTCAGTTGCAGAGAACGCCTTGGACTGTGTTTTGCACAAAATAGGCAAGGAGTTAAATTTCTATTTATACAGCGGAGTGTGAAACCATGGTTTGCAGATGTTGACAATAGTGTCTAAGATATGCTCTGAGAAGAATCACAGTGGAATTCTTTTCCTGCACTCAGAAACATGTGAAAATTTAAAGGACCACAGCTGTAGCTGTCTATGCAGAGAGAAAGAGTTGATTTGTCTTTTGCAGCCTGCAGCATGTTTTCTTCCAGGGCTACCCTGTGTTTATTGGTTTTCATCTTCCTACAACTCTGACCAGATCCCCTGTTACTGCTGAAGAAAAGCATAACCATAATATGATGCTACCAACTGCACATTTCAACAAGGAAATGGTGAATTCAAGGTCTAGTTAGGTAGTTAGCTTGGTTATTTTTTTCGCTGTGTATAGAGTTTGCATGTGGGACACAACATTCAGCTTCAGTTTTACTTAACTAGAACGCATTTTTCCACATTTGCTGTCTCCCACTTTACTCATAACGAGCTGCAAAAAGGATTTGTTACGGCTTTCTTTCAACAATGTCTTTCTTTTTGCCATTCTTCCATGGATGTCAGATGTGTGGGATGAACTTGTCCTGTCAGCAGATACTCCCACATGAGCAATGGATCTCTGCAGATCCTCCACATCACTTTGAGCCTCGTGGACTGGACAGGTTAACTGGATTATCAGGGTGAATGGACATGTGCCTGTAGGTTTTTAGTTATGCTATACTCTTTCTGGGTTTGGATAGTGGACCGAAGATTGTCCTCTAGGAAGTTTAAACACTGGGAAATACTTTATATTCTGTGTTAACTTTATTTCTCTCTGTTTTGCTTTTCATAGAAACTTGTGTTTAGCCGTGACAGCTTCCTGAAGGGGGTTGTTAGGTGGACTACTGCTACCAAAACCTTAACCCCTTAACTGTCAGAAGGAGGACATTGGTGTTCTCTTGAACCCATTGTCTAACATGTAAGCATTTTGAGGATGACCGTTAAGAAGTATGTTCTCTTTCTCTGCAAATAAAAAAAATGACTCTTCCTCTCTGTGTTTAACCTTCCCTTTCTCATAGACACTGCAATTGTGGGAGCTATTACTGACTATCACTAACATATGGCTTAGAGCTCATATGTTTAATTAGTTTTGCTCCCATAAAATCACTGAAGGAGCTGCTGTTGCCATCGATGCCATACTTTTGCTTTTACATAGAAAGCACCATTGAAAGACAATATGGATCAGAGGTGAACCTTCGCTGGAGCTTCTTCACTGAAGAGATGAAATTTAAAAAAAACAATATTTAGTTTGTTATATGGTTATAATTGTGTGGTGGTAAAATGTATTTGATAATCTGAAGCAGTTAAGTTTGACAAAAAATAACATTAAAAGTAATGTGTTGTGAGACAAATAAGTTTTGACACATTTGCATATATTTCTTTCTTACTCCAAACTGAGTGTGATGACTTATTAGTGGTGCATGATGGCATATTACTACTGCAATCTTATTAACGTCCTCTCACAGACAGGAGCCTCTCCATTCACTGTACATTACACTTTGTTGACTGTTTTACAAGGCATTAAATGTTTGACTGAACAGTACATGCTCATAGTTACATAAGACCATTGCTGTGCATAAACGTCAAACAAAGCAGGGTGATATATGACTGAGTGTGGGGTTTACATGCTTCACATGCTACTGTCTGAATGACATGGCTCAAGATGATGCAATTATATTGCAAGGGGGGGGAGGAGGTTGTGCGGCATCACAGAGTTAAAATAGCACTCACTCGAGTCTGGAATAACCTGGTAGCAAAACACAGGGTCTCCTTTATTTATGCAAGATGTGTGAGACCTGCTGTGTGTGGTAACCACCAACGGATCTCCGTTACAAGTTAACCACAGTGTACAGAACGAGTTTCAGCCTTATCAACCTCATTGGACAGAGTTCCTCTGAGAGCTGCCTGTGCTCAGTTGTTTGCCCCGTTCAGTGGAGCCACAAGGAGCTAGGCTTTTGCTAACTAGAGACAGAAAACTCCCATGCATGTTTCCCTTTGGCCTGGGCACTGCTGTGCAGCCCACATAAATGTTGATATGGATGGAGCAGCCTGACTGTGCCATGTCTGCACTGTGATGTGTGGAATTTGCCTTTAAAAGTGATTCTCAGACTGCATGACTTTCTCAAAGGGATACCAATAGCCCACCTCTGTGTTGAACCATTTATTTGTGCGTTTTTACCACCTTCAACTGAACTCTCACATTGCTTACTTGTATTTGCACAAGAGACAATTACTTGTAAAGGTTGCCCTATTTCTTTTATTGCTGGATCATGAAACTTGAGCCCATTAAGACCTTCAAGATTGTTTGAATTTGAAGCATGAAGCCGAAGCAAAGCAAACACATGCATGTGCTTCTTAGTACAGTGTGCCTATGTGGTGAGTATTCAATTCAGCACATGAAACAGCAATGCCTTGCCAACATAAAAACAGTATGAGCCAGAAGCTGTCAAGTGCGGCTGTCAACACCTCTATTTCAGCAGAAATGACAAGCCCCTTAAAACCTAGATGGGTATAAATCAGGAGGCCATTTTGAAACAACAGGCTCATGTTGGATCCTTGTTTAAATTGTGTGTGTGTCCACATAAACCCTGCCAGCATGGGATTCCCGACGGGACACATGGGCCTCCCTGTCCTTCCTCTGACAGGCAACATATTCAATGTCAAACTTTCTAATCATATGTTTGTTAACTTTCGGGAGTTATGATCCATGGCGTTTTTCTACCCATGCAGGATGCCATTAAATCTGGGGATCGGCAAAAAATCAGTTTCACCTCAAAAATGATGTTTCTTTTGCAGGTATGCTCAAAGCAGAGGCCTAGAAGGATTGGCCTTTTGCTACTACGGTATAAGCACTGCAAGAAAAGACAGCTGCATACCGCTTGAATTAAGGTGCTGAAGTTGGTACTTGAATTACAGATTCCCATAACCTGCTATTTCAATTCGCTATGTCTGTCATCTTCAAAAGAATCTGCTGTACATTTGAGCATTGTTTGCGGAGCTGATCAGACCTGAAATGAATGGTCTTGAGACCCAGTCTAATATTTAGGAAACCATTTTATATGTAAGAAACAAAAAAGAAAAGGTTGAATACTATTGTCTACTCTAAAAATAGCGCCAGCATTGGGAGGAGGATGTTATTTGGCAAATCCTCATACAATTTGCTGGAGTCACCCCTCCACCTGTTGATGAGATAAGCAAAAAACCCCAAATGTATAGAAGGCTCAAAGCTGGACTGGACTTATCTGCCAACGCTGAAGGTACTCTAAACCATAATTAAAATTTTTGAAACATCTTAATTGGTTTTTGAAAATAAAAAGAATTTGGAGGGGCAGGTGGAGGGAGTCACACGTTGCCCAATTCATTCAAGAGTGGTTCAAAACATAGTAAACATCAAATATAGCCTATAGTACATAAACTATAATATGTTTGGCTGTAAAATTTAGACCATTTTCATTGTGATAAGCTATATAAAAAGACATACTTTAAAAGAGAATTGATTTCTTGCTATAAGAGGTGAGTAAACTGCCTACAAGTGGTTTATCCAGCCACTCCATCCTTTAGTTCAGAAGGGAAATCAAGCACAACAAAAAAACTTCCGTTCTTTTTCTAAGCCTTGCGACCCTCTTTCATGAATTTCCATCCCCTTCATTCCTTTCACTCCAATGGGATTCTACGGAGGACCCTTTGTACTTCATAGATCAGGCTGTGTCCACTACTCCCACTCCTTTCAATGGGGTGTAAGAGGACTGCTAAGGGCTGGAACGACAGTGTTGCCCATGCAAGCAGAACATCCCTCTCTTTTTGTGCAATGGGTTGGTGAGGGGGCAGCGGGGAAGGATGCGGTCAGTCTGCTCCCTGATAATAGAGGGCTGGGCAGCTGCCTTTGGCACAACAAAGGGACTAGTCTCCGGTTAGTCCTGTGTATTTTAGTGTTGGTTTTTCTTTTTTCTTCTTCTTCTTTTTTTTCTATGTCGTGAGACAGAGAGGACAAATCAAATGTGCACAGATGTAGAAATTGAGACATTTCAGCTACCAGCTTTCCTGTCTGCTGCCGGGTTTATACGAAGAATAAAACGTAGAAAGTATAATGTCAACTTAATTTAACGCCAGGTGTGACTGCATTTTTTTTTTAACAGAAAAGGAAAACTGTCACAAATTTAGTCTTTCAATTTTCAAATGAAAGGGCTTCATTTTGTGTTTTCTTTTTTTAAATGTGTAACTGAAAGCTTAATTTTCATTGCAGAATGTCTGCGCAAAAAGCCCCTCTGAGTCGCACAGTTGATGCCTCTGAATTTTTTGTTGCTAGATCTGTTTTGTGCAAAGAAAAAAACTCCTTAGGTTTTTCCATAGAAACTCATCCTATCCACCCACGAATATTGATGTTTTTTTCCTCGCAGGGGTTATGATATGGTGAATCGGAATTTGAAAGACGGGAACAATACCTGCATTCATGTTTGGGGGGTTGAGGGGTTGTGTCTTTTTCTCAGGGTCTTGTCCGTCCCCTTGCTCAAATAGTCATTCCTCAAATTAATACAGCAAAAAATTCATATAAGGAATTATTTGATCTGCAGTCACTGCTGATGTTTTGTTAGTCTTTGCTGGATCTTACTGGATTCGTAAAATCAAATTCATGTGTTTATTTATTCATTTAAAATTGTTGGGTTTTAACAACATCAAAGTCAAGATGATGTGTACTGTCAATTTATTTGCATGCTTAGAGTGGTTAGAAGAAATGTGTTCAGGTGGAGCACCACAACTTGTTCCAGCCCAAAGGCCTGAATGCCCTGAAATCAGTCTTTGATTCTATTGCACTTAATATCTTACAAGCTTTGCAAAAATATATGACATTTATGTGAGCGCTGACAGAGAGAAGGGGTCGGCAAAGGCCACATTCATTCTTTTAGCTTTGTTAAAGTGGAACCTTAAGAGAGAAGAAAAAAGAAGTCTGTCACCCTCTCTTCTCCATAACTCTGTTTCTTCTCGCTCCATAGATCAAAGGCCTCGAAAATTGGTGTCCCAAAGATGTACATTGTTAGGATGACAGGGGCCACAATGCGGCAAGAAAGTGTGGTCTATCAGACATGTCAGTCCGCAGAAAGGAGAGGGAGGAGAGGCTGAAAAAGGGTCCCGGGTGTCGATTTAATGCTCCTGACTGTAGGAATCCGGTGCTTTTTAGCTGCGGCCAAGTTGCTTTCTCCTCCTAAGGATTCTTCCAGGGAGCATCTGTGGTCCATGTCTGGTGGGAAATAGTTTCGAGACGTGGCCACAGCAGGGTGCCGATAGATGTGAGTGAGTCAAAATTTGACTTGACATTAAAGTCTTTCTTTTTGTTTTTTGGGGGGTTTTTTCAAAGTGTGCACATTTTGATTTGGAGGATATCAAGAAAAATATTTGTAATTATGAGAAGATTTTTTTTTTAATAAAAGGAAGGCTTTTGAATGACGTCAAATCCAGCATTAACATCAACTGTTAGAATTTAAGTCGATAACAAATGCATACCTTTTTATCTAAATGTATTTTCTCACACATTTCTGAATCATGTATGCATAAAACTTTAAATACAGTGAGTGTCATTTGCTCCCTGATTATTTGTCATTTTTGCGCATTCTGTCAAGTTAGAAACACGAAATAAGAGCAGTTCTGCAACTAACATATACAATACGATTGCAATAGAGATACACTTTTGAAACCTATTGCTAACAAGTGTATATTTTCCCACAAATAACAAGCTCAACTTTCTATTAAGATTAACTCTGGCAATAGCACAGTCACTTAACAAAAATATGGGGTATTATGCAAAGTAGTACCCCAGTAATAATGTTATTCCCTCATCAAAAACATACTTGAAGTGTTGCTTGGATTCTTGGATTCATGTTTGAGAAATCATTGAATCTCCCATGCCTAAATGCTTGCTCTCACAAACACCGCCTATTTGTTTGTAGCTCCTTCTTGGAGTTCCAGTTCCCAGCCGAGCTTCCACCTCACACAACTCCCCTCACATATTATCACTGTATGTGGTTTGATATTGTACCCAAACTGTTGGAGACCCAGAATACAAACTGGTCAAGAAGTTTATTTTATGAGACCCAAAATGTTGCAGTAACTATGCCAGTCCTGTATGTGGTGCTGTGTCCATGTCCCTGTAATACACTAAATTAGAAGAAAAAAGTATGGAAAATGTGTTTGCTGTTACATCAAATGAGGGTGAACATTTGGCTATAAGATCTTATTTCGAAAACAGTGGTGTATTAGCTTCATCCCCAAATATCCTATTAAAAAAAAAAAGAAAAGAAAAAATTCCTTGATGTTTTTAGATTTTTTCTTTGGAAACGAATTGAACAGTTTTGAAAACTCTTAATTCTTTTTTTTTAACTGTTTATTTATTTATTCTTTTTTTTAAACATACAACATTTTTTGGGGAATCCAAATCCTCAAAGCCGACCTAAACCCACACATTACAGGGAGTGATTTAGTAGCATAAATGCCCTCTGACTATAACTAGTGCTGGTTTCCTGCTCATAATTTGAAAGTCATTTAACATCTGTCCCACAATTAAAACTCCTTTTGTGAGAAAAACAAATATTCCAAAGACCACTAGTGAAGTACACATAAATTAAGCTCAATGCTGAGTGCACATTTTAAACTTTTAAAAGAGTTGTTAATTATAGCATTTTAATTACTGTGCAAAGAGTGAAAAAAAGACTGGGAAAATGTCGCAGAGTGATTGCAGCAACTCAATTTGCAGATCTTTCTGCAGGCTAAGTGCTAGGCTCATGAAATTCCACACATTCTCTCTGGATCCCTCTAGGCCAAGCCAGTCTTCCCATTTCCAAATCTGCCTTGCACATTAATTGTGATGTTCAGAAACCCTTGTGAGATCTTCAATGCTGAAGTCAATTGAGTGGATAAAGAATCTGTTAACAGATCATCACCTGTGAGGAAAAAAAACTAAAAACAGTTAAACAAAAGTAGCTCTTTAGAGGCCACACTCCTACCCCTGAAAGATGCCACCAAAGGCGGTTGTTCTTCAAATCAGATTATGTGATCAGGCAGGCAAACTTGCACTGCAAACAAGTTGTTTTTAAGTTTTAAAAGTGGAAGATAGATGTTAGGGACCCGCTTACTGTTGCATGGTGTCAAAGGAAAAGCAGCGTAAGATGGAATGAGTTGCATTTTCAGTTCCAACCAAAAGTTGACTGAGCTTCATTCTTTAAGAGAAACGTCACTCACATGTTTTGACCTAATGTCATTGATATGTGGAAAACCATACAGGCTGAAAAAAAAAACAGAGCAGGGCAGTTGTTATCATCATCATCATCATACAGATGATCATATATGACATTAGATGCTATGCTTCCTTTATCATGAAGCATCTAATATCGCTTCATGATAAAGGGAAAAAAGAGGGGGCTCGGTGGGGTTGATCTGGATTTTCTGTCATCTCGCACGCTGCCATGCAGTCGTGATAAATGAACGCACTCTTGCTCCCCTATAGGCTGAGAGCTGCGCCATCATGTCCCCTTCTGTCATAAACAGCGGTGCTTTTACGGCGTCCCTTATAATGTTTTTCTATCGCTCCCAATGCAACCATCCCGCAGCTTTTAGAGAAGAGAAGAGAAGAGAAGAGAAGAGAAGAGAAGAGAAGAGAAGAGAAGAGAAGAGAAGAGAAGAGAAGAGAAGAGTTGCAACAAGGTTGCAACTGCACAGAATAAAGATACTGTAACAAATGAAAAGTTAGGAACATGTCTTTTGTGATGGTGGTGATGTGTGTCTGTGTGTGTGTGTGGTGATTGGTGACAAAAGCCTAAAAACAATCAATTAAAAGACAAAACTAATTAATTATAAATAACATAACCTGAAAAAACATAAAGGAAATAAAACTAAATTCTATTTGATAGTTATTAATGAATTTTTTTTAATCTTTCCTTTTGAGATTTTTGGTATTTGAAATAAGAAAAAAAAAACTATATTCAGATATGAATATTCATGCAGGCATTTATCAACGTGGATAAATATGAATTTAAAATATCCAAGGAAATGAATACATGCGCCTATGTCCAATCCAGGTATAAAAAAATGGTCGTGAAATTACGTCATCTCTATGAATGTTTTGTTTTGACTGCGTTTCTTCTGTCATGCCACGTCATGATGTGATTTCTGTTCCTCTTCTATTTATCATAAACCTAAAAATGTACCAGATTGTGATGTTTAGCGTTCAAGGTGCACTTTTGTTTAGTGGTAATCATCTATCGCCAGTTGTAAAATCTCACGCTGTGAAGCGGTGTATGTTGGTGGAAAAACAGAAGAAAACGCTGACCCACGAAACTGATGACAGGAGCACAAAAAAAGTTGGTGTGCAACCGCTAAAACAGAAAAATAAGTTCTCAATTTGCATTCTCAACTGTTTATGCATATGTTTATTCTGTATATTATTTTTTTTTTAAATCCAGTAGTCCTTTATTACATTTTTTTTTTCTTAGTTACAAAACACCTACAGAACCATGGACCCGCTCTGCGCTTTTGTGTGACGGGGGGAACATCCATCCGCCTTAAATGGGACGTGTCGCGGGCCGCGCATGTCCCCAAGCACAAAAGACGATTGTGATTTAGACAAACATTGGGGTGGGAAGCATAAAGGCAAAGGTCAAGTCCTCTTTCAGTTCAAGTGTGCTGCGATTCACCTACAACACAACGGGCACAAAGAGTTGCTGCTTTACCTCCGTTTCCAAAAGGGCGGTGTGATTATACCCGCCTCACGCAGCAGAAGGAGGAGGAAGAGGAGGAGGACGCATCTCTACACCTAATTCAGATGAAAATTAGAGGAGGAAACATCCACACTAACTGCGGCGTAAACGGCATGGCAACCCGACTTCTTAGAATTATCTTTACACGCGTTAATGGTAAAACGAAAATTAAAAAGATCCATTGTTCTACAATTTAGACATTTGATCTGAATTGTCTTTCGCGTCCTTATTGCCGTACTGATTTTTTATTTTTTTATTTTTTTTCCAGAACAGAGGGATTAGAAGAATAAGCAGTGTTAATTGCGCGGCAGGTATAACGAGCAGGTCTAATCCCTCTTTCTCCCCCCTCTTTCTATTGAGTTTTTGTGGGCTTAATGAGTGGCAGGTAGGGCTGCTTCCTGCTTTCTCACATGCTCAAATAGGCCTCTCGCTGCTTGGAGTCCTGGACCCTGGCTGCGTACAGGAAACAATTGATTTTGAGCATAAAGTTAATTATGCCTGGAAATTAGACAGCTCTTGCGTCTGGGTAGGGACAGAGAGGAAAAAAGGAAATAAGAGAGACAGGGACGCGCTCTCAGCTACCAGCGAGCAATACTTACCTTACTCTGCGCGCCTGATCTGTTTGTTTTGGGTTTTCCCATATTTATATACTGTATATATATATA
>CAEFZX010003732.1:0-86901 GCA_903066825.1 Alfaro cultratus | reverse complement strand
AACCCACCCCGTTACATAGCAACCCCGGCCAAACCCACCCCGTTACATAGCAACCCCGGCCAAACCCACCCCGTTACCTAGCAACCCCGGCCAAACCCACCCCGTTACATAGCAACCCCGGCCAAACCCACCCCGTTACATAGCAACCCCGGCCAAACCCACCCCGTTACATAGCAACTCTGGCCAAACCTACCCCGTTACCTAGCAACCCAAGCCTTTCTGTGTGTATATAAAGAACACTACTGCCACAAAAATGTAAATATTAGTAATAATAATAATTAATTTACCCCAAGTGTGACTAAAATTCATTTCAATTGGTTAAATCATCCATCCAAGCTGTTTTCATAGTCTTAAAATCAATTATTTATTTGTTTTTGTTGTCAGATTTATTGATTTGTTTCTAAAGTTGACCTTTAGTGAACTCTGTCTCATAATACCAGAGGCAATGTGATTTTAGTTTTAGATATCTGGTTTTCATTTCTGTGTGCTAAAAGCTCAACTTTTTGTGCTCCTCATATGTCCAGGGGAAAGGGCAGACCTTACAAAACAGTAGTGCAACTTTTTCTTGCTCAATATCTCATTTGCTTTGGTTGTCTGGAAAACATGTCCTCTAAAAGCTGCTGTGTATTAAATATTTCATGAGGCTGTTGTGTTGAGTCCCAGGCCTTAATGAATGCTTGCTGAACCAACGCTGCACTTTAGCTACATTCCCAGGAGCAATGTCTTGGAAAACAAATATTTTCCTGTATGCAGCTAAATACATGGTATGACTCGGTTACAAAACCCTAATTTGACTTTTTTATGAATTTCTTAAAAGGGACGCGTATACAGTTTCGGTCAGAAGTTCACATCCCATATTCATGGATATACCACAGTAATTTTGGGCTATTAATGATTCATTTGAACCACTTTTTTCCTGCATAGAATAATTATGCAACAAAAACTGTTATTAAAAAATGGCTGCACAAGTTTGACTTTGCAGTGGCGCTTTAGGGTCACAATAATATATACAGGATCAAACATAACCATAAATATCTAAAGAAATATTGCTCAAGGCTCTGAAATGTATTTAACCTTGACCGGGCCGAGGCCTATTAGCTTTTCGTTAGTGATTACGAGTCTGTGGCAAAACCTGCATCCCACACTGGTGTTAAGAGATGTTAGCTTGCACTCCAAGCTAGGTGGCAAACAGCTGACAAACTAGTGCCATAAAACAAAATATGTTCTACACATAGGTAGCTAAATTTATATGTATCGCTTATATTGACAAAATCTCTGTGTGAGGCTGGAATAAAGGATTTTGGTACAGATTGCTAACGTTAGCTAGCTAGCTTTGTTAATATAACTTAGCCTAGCATACCTTTCTTAGCGCTTCCTTTCTAAGTGATGCTAAAAGTTTGACTTATCCCCACCGTTTCTGAAAACAAAGCACTGCAGAATTTAGGTTGATGAATTTGATTAAGTGAGCCGATATTCCCTTCTCAGTGCAAAGCGACTGAGACTTGCGATAGGTCACATGACGTCCAATCCAGTAAAAGGCTTATGAATGGTGAGCACCAGCAGAATGTAAATCAGTGCCCCTAAATTATTATTCTGTATAATTTTAATGTCACTTTTAGTGTAGGCGCTGCCTCCAAAAAATACACATTATTTTATAAATAGCAAAATATTGCATATTTCATGCATAATAAAGGAAGTTAAATGTCAGGAAACGTAACATAGCGTTGATGTGGATTGTTAAAGGGCGTATTAAAATGGGTTTCCATTTGCACTGAGGTTCTGCCAAACTCCAGTCTGTCTGAGCAGCCTCGCTGCCATCTAGGACGCACATTACAGTGGCAATCATGCAGCACACGCTCAATCTTTTTCTCTCAAAATTGCCTGCTGTCACAAGATGCTTCTAGTCTCATTTACCTCCCTCACTGCCCTGAAACAGAGGTAAAAGGACCCCCTGCCTCTTGATGATAATGGATCCTAATTTGACTTAGATTATGATTTATCAGATGCTGCGCGCACTTCCGCTGGAAGTATTATGCAGTTCTCTGAAAATGGGAACCATTACAAGTAGGGATCCATCCGTCACCCAGAAGTCATCAAGAAAGAGAGAGACGGACCAGGATGGCTGCCCCAGAAATTAAACTGCTCCAGTTTGATTTCCTTCTGCTCCCCCCGGTGTTGCCGCCCCTTCATTCTCCTGCAGCTCTACGCCTGGCTTAATGTGTCTGTTGGATCAGGAGATAAGCATCAGTCAAACCTTTGCTTGCTAATTCATCGCTCAAGTTGCGCTCCTCACACTTCTCATTTTCCTCACCTTTTTCCCTTATGAAGGTTCATTGTGGAAAATAGGGGTTCTTTTGAGCATCTGCAGTGTTGCATAATTCATGCTTTAATGCATTTATGGATAAATATAATAAGTTGGGTTCCTTGAATGCCCAATATCCAACCAATATCTTCAGTTTTATTGGCTGCTTATGCAGTCTCTACCATTCTTCTAGTCTATGCTTTTCCTTTTGAAGGCTCTTTTATTATCTGTCATTCACAAACCCATGAAGTTACACAGCAGTTTATCTTCATTCATGTTGAGGTGCAGAGAAAGAAAAATCATTTTCCCCTCCAGCACCGTCTTCAGGTTGACATGAGGCATGTTCACCTGGATATTAGTAGAACTGGACAATAAATCAGTAACAATATACATCGGGATAAACACATGATCAATACGTCTGGTGGAATATTCAATTCATAAACACAAAAACAAATTCTGTAATTTCAGTATGTTTTAGTTATAAATACTAGCTATAGTCCCAGATACAGTTAATCCCCATTAATTACCATTTTATTTAGTTACTTAGTTACCAAGTGGTGCATCTGTGCCTTACCAGAGGCATGAAACTCACATAATTTTAAAATTTGAACTTTGGTCCATGCTAGTTCCAACTTCTACATCTTGTTTATTGTAACTAGGCATGACGTCAACATTTGATTAAGTTACACTTAATTCACTCTAAACCAGTACATGTAAACACGCCTAGTTCACATTTTTCTTTTTTGTGGGGGAATTTTCAAAGATTTGTTTAAAATGTGTATTTCAATGGCGAAAGCAAAATATGATCTGGGTTCTTCTGGTTATACATTCATTTGAACAAACAAAAACTCTTTAATTGAATAAAATTTTATCTAAAGCTTCATAAAGAGTTAAAACATTGACAAAAAAAAGAACAAAAAACCTGAATTTGTTGATCGCATCTCATTTGTCTTTAAATTTTACACCAAATCCAGAGGAAAATCCTGGTGCCTCATTAAAACAGAGGCGGACAGAGCAGCCAAACATTGAAGGTGAATTTATACATAAAGGTGATATGTTCAAATTAAACATATCACCCTGATGTTTCTATATTTATAGTGAGATTATTTAAATGAGGGTAATCCAGCTCTGGAGAGAAGCCATCTTAATTTTTTTTTTTCTCAAAAAAAGTTAGTTAAGTAAATGTAATTGAGTAAAAGTAACTAGTTACTACCAACTCTGAAAACAAAGGCATCTGTTTCATCATAATACTGAAAGATTTTATCCAAGCGGCTCGTGTAAACGTGGTTTCTCACCCGGACTAAACTTTATTCATGAGTCTGAAAAAGCCTGCCCTTGTTATCAGTGTTTAGTTTAGTTTAGCTGAGACCTCATAAAAATTAAAAAGAACAAGTTGGACTCTAATGCCTGGCTAATCCAGTGCTGATAAGACGGCGCTCTCGCCCCGTTGGGCTGAAAATCCTCTCCTCTCTCCCGCACACTTTCATCTCGCTCTCTCAAACTCCGGCAGTAATTTGCACAAACTGTGGGGGAAAACACGGCTCTCGTGGGCAGCGGCGGGTCGAAACTAGTTTTCACTTCTCTGCAGAGTTGTAAAAGCACCACTACAAGTTAATGGCCTGTGAGGGCCTATTTTATGGCCATGTTGACACAGAAGAGGAATAATTAAGGGGAAGCGGTGAAGCCATCAACTTCAGACGACCCTCTCTCCAAAGCACAGTTGCCTGGTTACAGTTTTCACAGGTGACTGAATGCGCTGAATCACGCCAATCGACCATGAGAGGCGTTAGCTATGACTGGTGGGATCATAATCGCTGATGTATTACAATAAGTGGCTAATCTGTCGGTTCAGGTCTGTCAGAAACGTTTGGTTTGATGGATTCTTCAACCAGGAAACCATGGAGAGCTCAGAGAAAAAAAGTTGGGAGAACAGGCCTCTCTGTTTTGGGTTTTCCTGAGATCATCAGCTGATACTGATGGCTGCGTTTCCATGGCAATAAACTCTTAGTTTTATTATAAGACCTGGGAATGTATACACAAAAAAGAACTTAATGGGCACTTTTCAAAAATCATAGTTTCTTTCTAGATCTAACTTCCATGTTGCAATCCATTACTAAAAGTTTCTATTTAAAATAGCGAGAAGACATGAACATTTCCTTAAATCTTTGTTTCAGTTAATGCACCATCCGATAGAAAGCTGAGATTCCCCATATCCCAGCAAACTTCCTGTGTTTTTTATGAGCAGGGCAGTATTACAGATGGCAGGAAGGAAGTCCCATGTTATTATTTCGTAAGTGAACACGGCCCGTGACAGCGAGCCTGTAATTGGGCCGTGAATTAAAAGGAGGCATATCGCTGCACACCTCACCATTATTGCCGTCAGCTTGAAATGGAAGAGCAGCTTCCCATCTCGTTTTAAATGTCTGTGAGTGAGAGCACACATTAATAACAGATTGTGTTACCATCGATGATATCTCTGACCAGCAGCGCCCCCGGAAAAAATGGAAGTGTCCTATAAAATTTAAAACCAATTAAACTCGATCGGTTCCGTTGAAGTGTTGACGCCTTGGTGAAGCCATTGGATGCACACAGTTCAACGCGTCAACTGTAAACCTGGCTAAATCTGCCTTTACTGTCACTGTTACTGGTGTATTGAAACCATATCTGAATAAACAAATGATGCTTAACCTGGAGGGGGAGCAAGTGAAGCCTGGTGGCCCGTCAGGCTGGAGAAGCATCAGGTTTTAGCGTTTGGAGAAATTCTTTTTGTCTTTGGTAAAAGACAAGGAGCCATTTCTCTTGCTAGCGCTAAACTTTCAAGTTTGTTTTGGTTGAATTTACCCAGAATCCCTTGTGTTTTAGTCCGCTTTCTGCTTTTGGAGCGGCCTTCAGTCCGTTTGGCTTTCACATATGAATTAGTATCGCGCCAGAGTTCACTTCAATGAACCAGAGTTTGATTCACACCTCCCAAAATAAACCAAACTTTCTAGGCAAGCGAACTAAGAGCTTGATTGAGTGGACTAAACAGGGTTAGTGTGAATGCATCCTTAGTCTTACTTATTTTTGGACAGAGAGAATAATTTACGTGTCGGTTTGGACTTTGTGAGTCCACCGCTTGGTTGATCAGAACCTTCTAAGAATTAGTTGTTTAATGTTTATTAAGACCAACCAGTGTTGTGCCGCCTCTCCTACAGTCGACATCTTTACTGCCAATCATAAAGAAATCAGTTTTCAGCTTTGCGTCTTATGAAGGAGAGCCGTAAAGACAGATTGGTTCTGATCCGATGGTGGCCTCTTCAGGTTTCCTGTCAAAACAAGCTTCTCCACAAATCCTGCTCATCTGTTGGCTTCCTTCTGCATACCAACAGATTTGTTTGTGCATTTTGCCGACCCGATCCGTCTCACTTAGCGCGCTGACACAATGGGGCGAGTGGCGCTGGCTTGATAATGAGCTGCTAAGTGTGGCGATACTGTATCGATCTCCGTCTAATTGCCATGTTCCTTCGGGTCATTTGGGTTTCATCAGTGCTTCGGGGTTAAGCCCATGTAATCCACAGCAAAGACAACAAGAAGCTAAGTGGCTCAGAAATGGCAGCATGTTGGATCTTTCGATCTCTCCTTTGCATCACAAAGAATCTGGAATATTAACAAATCATTTAGTTGTTGTTACCAAGCAGCGAAACACAACAACTCAAAGCTCTGAGCATCAATCAACAAATTTATATAAGTTGATTGCAGTATCAACAAGTTTTCATTCTTTGTATTTGTTGTTTTGTCATCAATACAAAACCCAACATAATTTTAGTCAACCAAAGTACACTATAGTAACCTTTAACTGTTTAGTAATTAGATTTAAAAACTTTCAGAATTGGCACCACTGCTGTTCGGTCATATAGATACAAATGAAACTAGATCTGTACCTCATCTGCATGAAGGTATTGTTGGGTCTCTGATACATGACTAAACCCACTTGTCTAGTTGTCTAATTTATGTAAACACGTTGCTGAATTATACTGGTCAGATAAATGGACCGGACCAAAATGAGCAAAGAATGCCAAAGAAAAACTCTGGAAAGCCTTGAGAATTATCCATGATGTATTGGTTTACTAGCATAGCATTATTCCTTCTGGAAATAGATACCGTATTATTAAAACATACAATTATTTAGATGTAATTTGATGTGATTAAGTGCTTCTTAAAGCTACAGTAACTTACCACTTCCACGACTCCCGACCAAAAACAACCAATCAGAGGAAGGAGGCGGGTCTTAGTGCTGCCAATCATTCCTAAATGTTCTAACAACTTACTGCTACAGGAAAACCATTTATTTGCCATGCTAACTAGCCTTAACATTCATGGCAAGCTATGCTAGCTGCAGTGTAGTAGAGCGCAACATGGAGGGTGATTGACAGCACTAAGCCCTTCCTTCTGGCTCTGATTGGTTGTTTCTAGTTAGCACTGGGACAAAAAGCAGAAGAGCTTGATTTTTTTTCACACCTTATCTGTCTCCTACTGTCACAGTTTGACAAATAGAAATAAAAATATTGTTTATAACAGTTACATTCTGCAGCTTTAAATCGTAGCTGACTGTAAAAACAACTGAACTGAGGTTCTTTAAAACTCTTGGTATTATAGGAAAACCATTTATCTGCCGTCATCTGTGGACATGCTAACTAGCCTTAGCTTTATCTGTCACAACAATTCGACAAATATGTAACAATGTTTTTATAAAAGTTGCTGCAGCTTTAAATGAAAGGAAAACCCACCAATGTGGACCAATAGTATCCAGGTTAGTGAAGAAGACTCCCAGCAGAATATGAAGCGCTAGCTGCTAGCATCAGTTAGCGAGGGCATCAGTCTCCCTCCTGGCTGTCTGTGAGCCTCCGATCAATAGACCCAGATTATCATCTTCAGCATCTCGGCTCATTTTTCACTGCAGCTGAAGGCTCCGCCGGCTGCTCGCTCTTTGTCAGAGGATGTTCACCCATCTGATAAGATTTACTGAACCAAACGCCGCAGCTGGACGCACATTCACGACCCGGTCCGGCTTCCTCCCGCCCCTATCTCTGCATCAGGGAATGTTTATTTAACAGAGCTAGTTCCTACAACAGTCACGGAGTCCCATGACTACCCATGGCTAATTAAATCTTTAATTAAGATGGGAGTTTTTAATTAAAAAGTTTATTATTTTGAAGTGGGGATTATTGACGAATGAATTAGCTTGGGCTATCACTGAATACAATCCATGCATTGTTATGATTGAGATGGGATTTTATTTTGTTTGTTCATGCAGAGGAGGAAAAAATGAAAAGAGGAAGAGTTTAGAGTGAGTTTGAAGCTGCCGGGCAGTCGTTGTTCAACCCTCCGGAGATCCACCAGAGTCGTCTTGGAGTGGGAGCGTTGGTTTTTAATCTGGAGGATCAGGCCGGCTCTGTGATTTAGCGCACGGCGAACCGCGGACGCCTTTCGTCTCCAACTGGCCGGCTTTGATTGGTATCTGTGTCAGGGGGTTTTAAGGCGACGACACAGATCCGATTAATCCTGTTGGATTGCTTCCTCGTCTATGACCAACAAAACTCCGGAAAGCTGCTATTAGTGTCGGATCTTTCTCACTAAAGTTTGTTTTCCACTAAGACGTGTCTGATTTGAACTTTTTGTGAAATTTGGAGCTTTTATTGATCTGAGATCAAAGCAGGACAGATTGACATAACTCACATGTTCTTTTCAAACAACTTTTACTTTTACTAGAGCTTTTTATCTTTACGTTAGTTACCTTAAATCTGCATATTTTTAACTAAAAGTTAGTTGTTAATCTCTTACCGATTTCTTCTTTTTGCGTTTTTTTTGTCAGATAAATGTTTCAGATCTTCAAACAACATTAAAACAGCAAAGACTGATTCATCCGTCTCTTTGCAGCAACAAGTGTTCATAATAACGTTTTGGTTTTTTTATATAAAAAATACACTGCAGCTTTAAAGTGTAACTAACCTCTGTAAAAAATTTAACTTGTTAATGTCGTCCTGTTGGTTAGTGAGTCTGCTGCCAGTCGGAGGATGAAAATGCTTCTTCTCTCTGCCAGAAAACTTTATTCCTTTTTTATTTCTAGTTCAGCAGAGTGAGAAATTATGAGCCGAACGGCACAATAAACTCAACAGTGTTTCGGATAATTCAGTTGTTCCTCCCGGTCTCTGCTTTCAAACTCATTATTAGATTTAAACAACGTTTCACTACGTCAAAATAATTAATTGCGTCAAGATCTGCTGCTTGCCTCGTGTTCAGGTTGTAGAAAAGTTAATTAGAGCGGCTTCGTTTGCTTTTAACGATCAGTAAATTAACGCTTTTCAGCATTTTACAGGACAGGATTAGGGCCACTAAAAAACTTAAGGAATCCTGACTTTAATGTCAGAATTTAAACTTTTTTCTCTGAATTTCTACTGTTATCTCAGAATTCTGACTTTCATTTTTCCCAATTTTTATTTCAATCTCAGAATATCCAACTTTTGATCTCGGGACATTAAAGTCAGAAATTTTTTTCGATATATTTTTTTTTAATGGTCTTCCGTAGACTTTTTATGGAAATAACCCAAAAACCTTTGAGTTTCGAGGAAGAAGAAAGCATTTTTATTTTGGTTTTAGAGCTTCTTATCTTTAAATCCCTGCGCCGCTGCTGCTTCACGCTGCATTGATCTCAGCTCTGAGGCGAAGAGTCGGCTCGCGGTCGGCAGCATTTCATCTCCTCAAAGCTCTTCCTTCCTCCTCCGGACACAGCCGACCGCGGCTCAGGCCTCGCCGTGTGACCTTTCACCCCTGCTCCGTAGCAGATATCGAGTGAGTCGTTTCGCAGGGCGGCGCTGAGCTTCCAGCGGTTATCTGGGGTTTTCGGTCGCCGCTGCTCTCCTTCTGTTTGATCTGCAGCACTTTGTCAGGACGGAAAAAGTTTGATCCGTCTGGATTCGCCGTACGCCTCGGGTCAGGAGGTCGTCCTAATGATGATTACGGGCTGAGAGGCGGCCATCTTTAATCAGACACCCTTTCTGTCTCTGAAGGTCTCAGACGGGCGTCGTTCCTCCGGCTCAGGCATCTGTTTGCATGTCGCTCACTCTGACCCGTCTGGTTGGACCCGTTGGGTCGGCAACGCTCCATGGTGCCTGTCAGGGAGATTAGCAGGACTGGACATGACCGGTTTCTGTCTGCTGAAAGCTGATCAACTTCTTTCTGCTGCCTTTATTCGTCTTATGAGCTACGACATTACCTTCGATAGCAACTTGTTACATTTACCCAATTATATTCACTTGAGTAACTTTTTTGGAAAAATTATTAGGAGTCTTTTTACTATGCTGTACTTTTTACTCTGAATTTGAAATTTACTTGAGAAATTGAAGTATTTCTACTCTTACTTGAATAAAATTTCTGGACTTTCTACCCACTGAATGAAAAACAAACATATTTTAACCAGAAGTTCACCAGACTCAGACACACACCTGCAGTTTCTGTTAAAGTTTCAAAACTTTCTTATTAAAATAAACTAATTTGGAAACATTTTCTTTTGCCTGATTTTATGTTTTTTGTTACTTGTATGAATTATTGTCATTTTCATTCTTAAAATACCAAAGTTTCCATTTGGTCTTACAGTTTGCTCCGTCTGATGATGTCATTTTTAAATATTAAATGATTGATAATTTGATCAGTTGCTCAGTACTTGACTTTTTACCAAATCATTTTTACTCTTGAGTATTTTCAGTAAAACCTGTTGAAGTCGTTCTGGTTTCTCTTACTTGAGCCCAACAGCCTCTGGATTTTAGTAATTTGATATTCATACTTGTGCAAAACTCTTTTTTTTTTTTAGATCTTTGAAGTTTTTAAAGCTTCCTGAAGATTTTTAAAACCTTTTTTCTGGACCATAGATTCACCGATTTAATATTAATATCTGTTCAGTCTAATTCTAGACTTTATTTATTTCACATTATATTTAAATTCCTAAAGTGTCTTTCTGAACCAGTTGAAAGAAGGTTTGTTGCCAAGTATTTTTACATTTGACTAATGTAGTCAACTGTTTGTCAGTTTTTTTGTTATTTCTTTTCCATTGGTTGTTATTCTCCTAATTGACTGAACAAATTAAAGTTGTTTTTACAAGTTTATCTGAGAATTTAAATGTGCTGCTATGGTGCAGAGTTGGCAAATATATTTCCAATTCAGTACATCTACGTCTGTGTTTAAATATATATATATATATATATAAATATATTTTTTTTATTTTTTTATTTTTTTTAAGTGAATCAGCTGTTTTTCTGTGTCGGATCGACTGACACCAGAGCTCAAATATACAATTTGGAAGTGAAAAAGTTTATTTTCTTTCTAAAATGCATTCCAACTAATAATCAACCGTCTTTCCAAGAGGTTGTGTTGTGCTTTCTGTTAAAATTACTGATTTTGTGGCAGTTTTTTAAGCTTTTTTTTTTCACAAAAAGGTTTAAATTACTGTAAAGAATCTTTTCTTTCTTTTAAATATGTGGAAATCAATAGTGATCACAACTTCTTTAAATAAATGTTAATATTCCTGGCGATGTCTAACTAGCAGGGAATGTAAATTATGATCTACTAAACAGGAAGTTGAATCAGAAGGAGGAACTGATGTTGCTTCCTGAATTCATTCAGTATCTTGGGTTTTTTCTTTCTCGGAAACGTCCCCTAGTGTCCACTTAACGACCTTTGACCTGTAAAGTTTCCCCTTCAGGCTTGACCTTAAGAGTTTCAGAGACGTTTCCCAGGAATTTCCTGGCAGCGGTTATGAAGTTAAAAAGTCAAACTGTGACTCCTCATTGCTGTTTTTAGTCACATCCTGACACTTTGCCTCATTCACACCAAGAGAGAAACAGGAAAACTTGGTAATTTACTCAAAACAATGATGTGTGAGCTGAAATATCATGATGAAATAAACATGTTGGTCAAAATCTTCATGGCTGGAAGAGTTGGAAATGTATAGTTTAGTACAGAAAACATTAAAATAACTTTCAAATGTTGATGAAGAGCAGAATTAAAAGTATAATATTCTTAATTTAGCAGTTAAATCAAAAGGTCACATCTTTAAAATTTGATTAAATTAACTTATAAATACTGGAAAACATTCCTCATTTTATTGCAGTGGTAAGATTTTTTTTATGTTGGAATTTATTATATATTTACAAATTTATTCTCTGAATATTACAGCTTTGTTCTCGTATTATTACATTATTCTCATCACTAGTTCATCCTGGTATTAGGATTTATGTTCTTGTCTTATTAGGACTTTTAATCCTCACATTATTACACCTTTATTCTTATGTTATTACTTTATTCTTAAATTTTTATGACTTTGTTTTTCATATTATTACAATTATGACTATTCTCTTAATATTATTAATTTATTCTCGAATTAAAAAAGATACCTTCGCCTGACCTTAACGCTCCGTTGTAATTCATTGACTAAATTAAGGAAAATGTAATTTTTTTATTTATTTATTTAATATTTTGGTTAAAAATCTGATTTGTTGTTTATTTCACATGCAGCTGATTTTACTATTAATCTCAGATCAAGTCCAGTTTATTTGTAGTAATTACTTCATTATTAGTAATCAATGCAGTAAAGATGAAGCATGAATGAGTTCCTCTTGCTGGGACTTTAGTCCTTTAATCCTAGAAATGTTCATCAGGCGGTAGAAGGCTGACTTTGTAACTGTCTTTATGTGTCCCAAAAGGCTCATGCAACTGTATGCTTTATTTTATTAGAATAAGTTTCAAAGAGAACAAAACTTGGTTTTATATTTATTTGTCACAGTAGATTTTCTGCTGTTTGTCTTCGTTTTAGTGTGCAAAGCGTCTCTTTTGTTCCAAACATGTATTTGTTCTTGGTAGCAGGATGAAGTTGCCCTGATGGCAGCGCTGTTTGATGTGGGCCTGTAGCGAAGCGTTCGGTGTTCACCACCAGTCTTTGTTCATTGTTCTGAATAATACATCAGAGGCGCATTAGTTTGATTCATACTGCTGTTGGCTCTCAGCTCTGCCCTCACTTATCATATCCTCTCTGGGTTGAGTCCGCCGCCGCCGCCGCTTCGCCAATGTCAACAGCGCATTTGATCAATCGGTGGACAAAGAGCGCCGGACTTTAAACAGCTCCATCCTGCGGAGCTGATAGAATCAGGTCACTCTCTCACGCTCATTCATCTCTCTCTTCTTCTTCTCCTGTTAGCAACCGGCTAACTCCTAGCAACCACGACCGGATACAGAGGCTGCGGCAGGAGTTCCAGCAGGCCCAGAACGTTCCCGACGACCCGGACGATCGCAGGAGGACCTACAGCTTCGAGCAGTCCTGGGTGAGTGTCTGAACCGATCGACGTCGAGAGAGAAAGGGACGGAAACTGACCCGTACCGGTGGTGATCCTGCATCACTAACCCCACTACCACCAGCAAAGAACGAGACTTCAGGAGCGGCGCTAACCTCCACGGAGCTAATTTATTAACCGACTGCATGCCGGAGTCCATCACTAACCCCGACCCGCCTGCCCCGACCCGCTCCACTCATCCGTCGTCCATGTTTTTTGTGTCTGTCAGTCATCCGCACAGACCTCGCCCACAACATCACAGACTGTCGGGTTGTTTTTAAACTTTTATCTGTGCCTTTTTTCCACCTCAAACTGGATCCTGTGATTTTTAACAGACGTGTTTAAATCAGCGCCTCATTGGCCGAGAAGAGACGAGGGATGATTAGTTTGTGTGAAGCAACGAAGGGAAATCCTGAAGCGAACAAATCGCAGCGCCTCGTTTTCTTTTTAAGGTGATGAAATGACTTGTCATATTTTTAGCTATTTATTTCAGATCTCTGCTTCCTCACATTGCGACTGAAGAACACACTGTAAAAACACACAATCTTATCAACTATTTCTGGGGCAAATATCTTAGTAACTTTTAGCAAGTTATATAAACTTGATTTAAGTGAATAATTGCTGAATGCATATGCAAAAAGTACTAGTTTCATTGACAGTTTAAATTTTTTGCTAATGGATCTAGTACTTTTTTTATCACTCACTTAAAACATGATTATATATTTAGCTGAAAAGTTACTTTTAAGGTAATTTTCTCTTATTTCAAGTGTTTTATTATATTTGCACTAGAAATCAGACGAAAAATACATGTTAGGGTTTTGTGTTTTTGTTGGTTTCAGATTATTTTCAGCAGCCAATCAGAACACTCAGCTGAAGATTAGATTTTAGTACTTTGATTACAGTACGGATTACCACCCATACTTTTCTGGATCGTTCTGAAAAGGGAGCCGGCAAGTTTTAGAAGATATGAAGTTACTTCTAACATAGTGGCCATGAGCTTTAAGTAGCCTGTAAATTTCAGGAAAGTAACTTATTTAAAGGTAAATAAAGTTGAAACTATTGGAAGTAAATAAGTTCTATAAATTAATTAAAGTTCCAGAAAGTCTATGGTTGCATATCACCGCATGATACAGTTCTAGAAAGTAAGTCCTGGAAAATATGAACTTGCACGTAATTTCATTTGTTACCCAAAAGTAGTTTGTTGGTTTTATCGAAAGTAACTCATTTCCTGTGTTCCCTTTATGAACTTATATATATCCCCTCATAAAACCCCCCAAAACACCTGATGGTTTCAGTAAAATAAGTTCTAGAAAGTACCTGATAAGTCCTGGAAATTATGATTTTACAAGTTACCTCACAATAAATTCAGCTGCCTAAAGGTAGCCTGCAAGTTTTAAGACATTAAACTGTGAGTTCCTAATAGTTGCCTAAATATTACTTTTAAAATTTCAGAAAGTATCTGGTTGCAGCAAAGCACAGAAAAGTAGGGAAAATATAAAAAATTATGGGGAAAATAACCTGTAAGTTCTAGAAAGTACTCTGGAAGTCCTAGACAGCATAAACTTCCATATAATTTCACGAGTTACCTTTAAGTAGTTTGTTGGCTTTAGCAAAGTAAAATACCAACTTCCTATTCATAGAGTAGTCCCTGTAAGTCCTGGAAATTAAATCACCTAAAATCCAATTCTGGAGTCTGAAGGTAACCTTCAAGTTTTAAGAAAGTAACTGGGAAGTTCCTAAAAGTATCCTAAAGTTGTTTGAGTTCCATAAAGCATCAGGTTGAAATTAACCTAATAAAAATCTCAGTACCCAAAAACAACCTGGAAAAGTAACTTGTAAGTTTTAGAAAGTATCACCTCACACCTCACAAGACAGCCTGGTCCTCAAATGAAACATGTAAAATGAGAAAAACAGCCTGTAGGTTTTGGGACTCTGTAGTTTCTAGAAAGTAACCTGTTTTCAGGCGTCTTCCTGTTATTAGTTGCTTCTCATTGAAATGAGTCAGTTTGTACGTTTCACAGGTTTGTTGTAAAGTCGGATTAATAAACGTTCAGGGTGAAAAGGGAGACACTAATCTCAAAAAGGTGTGTTGTACTTTGTGTCACATAAAAACACTCCTGGGGATCTTGTTTTGTGTATTTGTATAATTCTGTGTATGAACTCCTTCATTTGTGGGATTCCCTCTGTAACTTTGCAGCGCGTCTCAAACGTTGTGATTTGACGCTGAGATCTGATGAATTGCACTCGGGCTGTTTTCTGCTCTGGTATTGTTTAGTGTTATGGTGCTTTTTGGCAGTGTTAACCAGAGTCCCGCTGTGTGTTAAGGGGATCGGTGGACGCATTCCAGCGCAGGACTGTGTGGGAAACGAGGCCGCAGGTCATCCGAGCTTTTGTCCGGAAACAACTGAGCGTGCTCTAAATTAAAAACTAGGATTTTAAACCTCACTTCCCTGCACTATTGTTATCCTGTACATTTTCCCATGAAGACTCATTATTAGTTTTCCCACGAGAGCACCTTAAATATTTTGCTTTTTTACCATAAATAAAACATGAAATATGTGAATATTAAAGCTTGTTTAATCCAAAAATAAAACTGGAAACCAGATTTCTCAGCCTCTGTATCCCTCTAATGCTCTTTTCTTGTCCCTTTTGCTTTCAATCGGGTCGCCCATAATAACTGCATGTTATTGGACCCGTGCCCTGGTCATGCCAGCGCGCCATATGGAAAACGGCAGAACGCGTCTTTGAAATTCAATTACCTCTCCAGGTGCACGGGTTGCATTTTTGTTGCTTCATGTGAGGGATGTGCTGCAAACCCCCAGGAGTCGCTGCCTGTGACTGAATCGAGCTGAACGCCTCCAGTGACGTTTTAATTGAATCTTGTGAAAGGTTTGTTTAAAATACAAATGTTGAAAACATCTGAAGATTTGGAAGCAGTGCACCGAATGCAGGCCGTGAAAACAAAGCAGATTTTTGTGAACCCACCGTTTCGTGCCAAAAAATGAGTAATTAAAATAATAAAAGAGAAATAAATTTGAAAATTTACAAATTAAATTTAAAAAAATTTAGTCATTCCATTCAAAAAAATCACAGATAGACGTGTTATTTGGCTCCTTCAAACAAAATCAAATAAATATCAAAGTAAGTAAAAGAATACATTAAAATGTGAATAGATTTGTAAAAAAATAAAATATGAAATAAAATAGTTTTGTCATAAAACCACAGGTGGATATACTGTTTGTCTCCTTCAGCGAAGAATGAATAAATAAATAAATATGTAGATAAATATAAAAATAAAAGAGCAAATAAAAAATTTATAAAATAATTGTAAACATTTTTTTAATTTTAAATGAACTAAAAAAAATTCAATTTCAAATCTTAGCAATTTGCCTGTTTTCTGAGTTGTTTTGTATATTACAAATAAGATAAAATTAAAAAATGTAATTAAGTCAATAAAAAAAGTTAAATCCTTTCCAATCTTTTATTATTACAAACAAAATTACAGATATACATCTCATTTGGCTTCTTCAAGCCAAGATTAGAGAGTTAAATATAAAATATATAAAAGTGAAATAAATGAAGACATTTTTTTTAAGTCATAACATTTTGGCTTCAAGGAGACAAATTAGATGAATAAAAGATTAAATAAGTTTTAAAAAATAAAATAAGATTTTTTAATATCTTATAATTGTTCATGTTTTTTTCCACTCATAAAACCACAGATAGAAAAGTAATTTGCCTCCATCAAACCTCCTCTGAGGGCCGTCTGTCTGTCCGTCCGTCCGCTGATTTATTGTCCAATATCAGAACAAGCCGGCTGTAATTATCCGCCTCCTCTGGGTCCCTCATCTGTTTGGTTGTTTGGGGGAGCAGCAGAGGATTGTGGGTAACGTGGTCTAATTCCATCACAGATGAGTGATGTGCGCTTCATGGCAGCCATTAAACCTCAGAGAGTTTAGAGGAAGCAAAACATTTTCATCTAACATTTAACAGCTTTTATTGATCCTGAGCAAACGTTTCCTGAAATGTTCAGTTAAAACTGGGGTGTTCAAAGTGAGGTGCGGGGGCCATTTGTGGCCCTGGTAGTTATTTTGTTTGGCCCCTGAGCAGAAGTCAAGAAAAATTTGGCCAACAAAGTAGAAAACAATCGATAAAATTATTTTTGTGTTTTAGATATTTTATAATATTCTGATTTCCTAAAATCATAATTGTATGACAGAGTGTTGGGACCACGATAAGATTTTTTTTTAAAAATAAATAAAATAATGGGAATAAAGTTGAAATAATGCTAAAATAAAGTCAAAGAAATAAATATAAAAAATAAAGTTAGGTTTTTAAATCTCAGTATTTTTACTTTGAATAAAGTAAGATTTTATTAAGAATAGTCATAATAAGGTTAACATTATGAGTTTATTCTTGAAATGTTCTGACTTTATTTTTGTAATTTTATTACTTTTTATTCTTGTGATTTCATGGTCTTAATACTCTTGTATTATTTATTGAGTATTTGAAATAACAATAAAATAATTAAAATATAAAGAAAAATCACAATAAACTAATCTTCAGTTTAATAAGTTTTGTGGCCCATCAGTTGTTTTAATTTCCAAAAACTTAGTACACGTCTGTTTTAAAGCTCCTCAGAGGAAATCTTTCCTCCAAATGAAGACCGTCACTCTTCGCCTGCAGACACAGGAAGATAAACGGGATGTTTACGGTCCTCCGGTGCCGTCAGGGAGGCGATTGGACCCGGATTGGTTCTGTTATAAAGGCGAGTCTCTTTAACGCTCGTAATCGTTTTATGGTCCTCTGCACCAGCTGATGCCTGCGCCGCTCCCAAAGCGTCACACGGCCATAAAAAGTAATTATATCAGCTTTGTGTGGCGGCTAATCGGCGCGCGGTCGCTGCACCCGGACGCTAATGAGCATCGGAGGAGCTGCAGTGCGACAGCGGCTCGGGTTGCTGCTCCTTCAACCAGAGGGAGGCGTTTAGTTTCAGCAGCGAGCTTAAAGGTTTTCATAATAATTTAATAACAAAATAAAATAACATGTTTTATTTTTATTTAATTAAATAGTTAAATAGATTTTATAATTAAATTCATTTAAATGTAAATCTTTATATTTGTGTAAATAATAAAAAAATAATTTAAATCTATATAATAAATTTTTATTTAAATGAAATTTGAATTTCTTGGTTTCCACTGACATTTCCCTACGACCAATAAAAAACATATTTTTTTTCTCACTATCTGAAGTTAAATCAGACCAGATCTTGTTTTTGCTTAGTCACCAAATTTATTTCTATTTTTTAAATCCAACAAAAATTTTTGAGAATATTTTTTAGGGTTGTTTTTTTTTTGTTTTTGTTTTTTTTAACTTACCATAAATTTTAAAGTTTACACACATTTGTCTTTCAAACTGAATAATTTGGGTCAAACCTTTTGGTTTAAGTTTGGTCTAATTTAACTTCAGATGGTGAGGAAAAATGTTTGTTTTTTTCAGTGTATGATATCTGCCTTTAACTGTACAGAAATATTAACAATATAAGTCGTAATTTTGATTCAAATTTATCATTAAAGTCTCCAAATTCATTATATTCTTTCTAAATTATTAATGTTTATAAAATGTAGCTTAGGAAGCTAAAATATGAAGGAGCAACGCTAGCTGACACGCTATTGGCTGTTGTTTGGAAAGCAGCCAATCGAGGAGCAGCATTAATTTTGCTTGGTTCTGATTGGCTGGACGATCGAGAGAGAAGATTCTAGAAGAATTTTAAATATTAGCTTCTTCTGTCAGAGGTTTCCATGCAGTTATACATTTTTAAAAGGAGGTTTCAATTAAAATAAATGGAAATAAACTTTAAAAATGTAAATAAAAATGTATATTTTTAAATCAAATGTGAAAAAAGAAAAGTTTTTATTTATTCATCTGACTTCTTTTATACATTATTTGGTACAAATTACGTTGGTTAGAACTTGTCAAAATTCTAATTGTTTTATTTATTTGTGTTTTTTACGTGTCTTGTCCAGCAGAGTGCCAGTCAAAATGGTTGAAGGTAACAGGTTTACCTTCACGAGTGAAGCGTTACAGCTTTAGCTATGATTCGCCACTATATATAAATATGAAAAAGTTTACTAGAAATTGCTTTGGGTTTATTTCAAATGTAGTAGAGCTGGTAAAGAAAGGAGGCTGTTAATCTGCTTCTACACCTGCAGAAAGAGAGAAAAATCCCAAACATACAGATTCCGAAGTAAAAATGCTTCTGGGGTTTTTGGGTGCAGAAATTCATAAATCTGCGTTTTAAAAACAGAAATGTGAGGCATTCATGTCGGGGCGTTTAACCCCAGAAAATGGCCGCCACAGTGTCGAGTCTGTTTCATTAACACCAACTAACATCCATGTCATCACCACAACCTTTCTCTGAGCCTGCAGCATGGTCTTCCTCCCCTCCCCTCCTCTTCCTCTCATCTCACCTGCCTGCCTGTGTCTCACCTTCACTTTGACCCGAGGAGAGGCGAGTCCCGCCGACTGACCGGTGAGTTTCAGGTCCAGAGTTTAATCCGATCCCGTGGATTTCTGTTCTTTTTCATTATGAAATCACGTGGATTTTCACACTCCGACGACCTTCCAGCCGGAGGATTCTCAGCCCGGATTAGAGGTCAACAGAAAGGTCGCCAATTTTCCATCACAAAGCCATTAATCCTGAAAACGCGTCATTGTGTTCCTGCCATCTGTACGAGCCAACATGGCTCATTTTATCACTTTTCATCAATTTATGGGAAAATATGAACCTTCTCAAAGGAAAATCATATTTATTTAAACATTCAAACATCTTAGAGTTAAAAAAATTAATTCAATAAATTAGAATATGCATTTTGATTTATTTCAGGTAAAAAAGTGCCTTTAAGCAGCTAACTTTTAATTTTTACACATTTCTTTATTGAAAATGCAGCTTTTATTGATCTAATGTAATATTCTAATTCTTAATATAATGTTTTCATTATCTGTAATTACCCATTATTTAATTATTAGAAATATGTTTCTTGAATACAAAAAAATTGGTAGAAAATGATAGATTACTATTTATCTGCATAATACATTATAAAACACAACATACTGAAATAAAGTGATAGTATCCTAATTAATTATGACTGCTTATAAATATTGATATATTAATTTTATTCAATAAATTGCAATATAATTAGAATATAATTTAAAATGTTATTAGATTTATTTTGATTCAACAAGTGAATTCATTTCTTTAATCCTGGAAATGCAGATGATAAAAACCCGACTTTGTAATTCTCTTTATGTGTCACAGAAGGTTCAGGTCTGAGTAAAATGGTTTAAGTTTTTATTTTATGATCGTATCAATGATTCAGGCTTGTGGCGAATAAAAACTTAATTCAGTTTCTCTGAAATAAATAATAATAAAAGGACTTAAAGTCAAATTTTCCCTAGTACACTGCAGTATTATGCACTAAATCCCAGCATGAAATTACAGTAATTTTTCCTTCCACTAAACTTTCAACCCTTCTAATACATAGTTCTAGAATTATTTAAATACATTTTTATGGCATTCAGATTTATTATACCGTCACTTAGGGGTGAGGATTTCACTTATCAATTATTGTGAAAAAGTTTTGATTTATTGTTGTCATGGTAAATTTCAATTATTGATATATTTAAAAAAGAAAAACCTGACGATTGGAAATGAAAAGTTATTTTTACTATTTTATTCACTTTTTGTTCCACCAGAGTGTCAATAAAATATCAGTAAATTTGAAAATATTATCAGATGCCGTCAACATTTGCAGTTTATTGATATAAATCATATTTTTTAGTAAGTGGCATCCTGATGAGAATGTTTATTCTGTTTGTGGCTGAATGCTACACCATGCAGTCACTGCTCTACAAACCTATTTATTACCTAAAAATTCAGTAAGATATTTTTTAATCATGATCTTCATCTGTATCACATTAATACCACAGACTAATCCATGTGGCCTGCCTGTGTTGTAGCTCTAAGTAAATGATTAAATGTGGTTTTGTCCTTTGCAGTCCAGCGCCAGCAGCAACGGTCCGGGGGGGTACAGCCAGCCGGGCCGGCACTCGGTGTCGGTGGAGGTCCAGATGCAGAGGCAGAGGCAGGAGGAGAGGGACTCGTTCGCCCAGGCGCAGCGGCAGTACAGCTCTCTCCCTCGGTGAGACGTTAACACATGCTAACGCTAGCAATAACGTTAGCTCTCTCCCTCGGTGAGACGTTAACACATGCTAACGCTAGCAATAACGTTAGCTCTCTCCCTCGGTGAGACGTTAACACATGCTAACGCTAGCAATAACGTTAGCTCTCTCCCTCGGTGAGACGTTAACACATGCTAACGCTAGCAATAACGTTAGCTCTCGCCCTCGGTGAGACGTTAACACATGTTAACGCTAGCAATAACGTTAGCTCTCTCCTTCGGTGAGACGTTAACACATGCTAACGCTAGCATTAGCGTTAGCTCTCTCCCTCGGTGAGACGTTAACACATGTTAACGCTAGCATTAGCGTTAGCTCTCTCCCTCGGTGAGACGTTAGCACATGCTAATGCTAGCATTAGCGTTAGCTCTCTCCCTCGGTGAGACGTTAACACATGCTAACACTAGCAATAGCATTAGCATGGTCCTGGTTTATAATAGTTTGGTGTTTTCCATTATAGTTTAAAACTAGCTGAATTACACAAACATAAAGTCAGAACAAAGGTGTGTTTGCTTGTTTTTATTTTTTATTATTTAATATTGTTTTGTTGTTATTAGTAGCTTTAGTCTTTTCATACTTTTCTTAATTTTTATGTGCATTTTGATAATTTTTACAGGAATTGTAATGAGTATTTGACAAACATTACCATTTTCAAAAAATGTAGTCAGTTATTGTTGAATAACCGACTGATGTGGCGATAGTCCGCCATTTTGTGGACTAGCACAAACGCCGCCATTAGCCATATGGAGTGCCATAATCTACCGACAGCCAACGTAAACAGCTTGTGTGAGGAAAAAATAAATCTGTCACATCATTTCAAAAGGCAAATAAATCGATTCATAAACACAAAAACAAAGGATATTACATCTATGTTATAATTTTTCCCCATTAGTTATCATTAACGAAAACTTATTCTCAATTTCAGTTGTCGTTATTTTGTTTGTTTTCGTTATCTGTAATAACCTCGGTGCGCTCCCCTCATATAACGCCAGATTGTTAGCATTAGCATCAAATAGCAGCAGAAATCGGGTCAGAACCGGTCGGTTCCAAACATCTGCAGCTTTGGTTGGAAGAAACAGATCAGGTCTCAGACGGATCTGGCAGGACTGTTTTCCTTTTTCCCTAATCTAATTCCCGTTGATCTGTGAGATCTGCTGGCTGCTTGTTCCAGGAAACGCTGACGTGTTTATTATTTACGGTTCTTCTGGGGCAGCTGGCAGGTCACTGGTTCCACTGGGACCAGTTACCTGTTTACCTGTTGACCACTTGGTGCGGCTTTTTCTTTTCATTCTTACATTGATATTAGCTGCTAATTTCGGCAGACGACACAAATTTGCACAGCATTTTTCTCAGAAAATGTGTTTAAAACTGACCAAAAAATTACTTAGCTGAATTTTTTTAATTTTTTTGTTTTCAAATCTTTTTTCTTCTTGTTATATATATTTTTTAATCATTTTTAATGTATTTTGTTGCTTAGAAACCTTTACGATGTCATGATCTCGGATAATTTAAGGTAGAATGGTTGGTTTTTCTCAGTTTGAGCGCTGTAGCTTCAGGGCTGTAGCTTCAGGGTGGATGGGGTAAGTTCAAAAAGTTTCTTTTTTTAATCAAAATAAACCTTCTTTTCCACCATAGAAGACTGAATCTGAAACCTCGTTACGAATAGATTGAGACATTTCTTAGATTTTATTTGAAGCTTGTTGGATTTCGAGGGACAGATTTGTGTTTGTGGTGGTCCTCAGAGGGTGAAACATCGGATTCAATAAAAAATGAGCCTCATAGAAACCGCCTGTGGGCATCTACCAGCCGGCAGCAGCTCCGTTCGGGGATCCTGAACCGCCTCAGCGTCTCAGGCCCACTCTGAGACCGACTGGAACACACATCGGACCAGACACACAGCAACGGCGGCGAACCCAGAGAAACAAGGCGGCCATGAGCCACAGCTTCACTAAGAAACATGCAGGAAGTGGAAGAACAAAATCCAGATGTGTGTCATCAGTTATCATTTCCTCTTAGCTGCCAAGGAAGTTTAATTATGTTCTATTCAATAAGTTAGAATATCATTAAAAAAAATTATCTATTTTTGGTTTTTTATTCAAACTCATGGATTAATTCCTTTCATCAGGTGATAAAAGGCCGACTTTGTAACTGTCTTTATGTGTTGCAGAAGGTTCAGGTCTGGATAGAAAGGTTTAAATCTTTATTGCTGTTAATATCGATGATTGTGGCTTACAGCTGCTGAAAACCAAAGATGTAGTTTCTCAGAAATGTTTTTAATTGTATCCAAAGTGTGGAGCAGGGGCCTTTTGTGGCCCCTGGACTGATTTATTGTGGTCCCCTGACCGCAATTTAACAATAGCACAATCTCTAGGTTAACGCAAAAAACTGGATTACTTTTTTCAAGTTTTGGATCTTTGATGATTTATGCATCACTTTCCTAAATTACCTGCTCAATTTATGGTTGAGCAGGTAAAGAAAAAAATCTATATATATTTTTTGTTTCAAATAAAATATGTTTTGAATCTGGGCAGCTTCACCAGAAAACATTTAGGAGGTGGAAGAGAAAGATCCAGATGTTTCTTCAGATATCATTTCCAGTCGGCCGCTCTGCCTTTGTGTGGCGCGTCCAAGGAGGAGGAAGAAGAAGAAGATCATTGAGCTTTTGATTCAGAGCCATGCATAATTATCGCGTTTATCACCCAGCTGTAGAGAAATCGCATTATTCCTCTGTTTGGATTTCAGCAGGAAGTGGCGACAAAAGGGTAAAAATGGTGGAAATCCTTTAATGAGAACAGAGCGGAGCTTTGTTTTGCGTTCGGTGGAGATTGGTTCCAGTTGAGGACGGATACGCTGCTTGATGGGTGAGATAGGAAGAGTCGGTGCAGGTTGATTCTTCACACGCTCCGCTGGGTCCAATTTTCAGAGACCGGCGTCGCCGACACCCGATTTCATTTCACGTGTTGACAAAAGAGACCACCGCTGCTCTGGAAGACGATGCCGAGGGAAACTATTCACACCGTTCTAACTTTTCTGGAAGGAAAAGGAAAGAAAAAAAACATTTTAACTGCCTGTTTTAATAGTTCAAACATCAAATATACTTTAAGACACATTAATACGGTCAGTGGAAACCGTCTTGGTGATTCCATAAAAGCTAATGCTTACATTCTTCATCTCCGCTCTTTTGGGTTCAGCCAATCAGCACCAAGAAAACCAAACGGTGCTTCTGGATTGGCTGGTATCATTGTGTCTAGGCAGAGGTCATTTTGACTGATGTCTGAGTTAATAAGTCAATTTAAAGCATTTCAAAAGTGGGTTTCTTTCTATGATTACAAATTTGTAAAAACTTTCCGCTGCAGAGAAGCAGCGTCTCGTTTTAACGAGAAATAAAAATACTTTCCGAACTCGATTTTAAAAACTTGTTATAAGAGGTTTCTTGTATTATCGAGATAAAAATCTGAGTTTGTTTGTTGCAACGAGTTTGAGTTTTATCTCCTTTCAGTAAGTTTCTTTTTATAACAAGAAATTCTCGTTAAAATAATAATCTGACGTTTTAACAAAAAATTAGTTCAAATGAGAAACTGTAGTTTTGGCATTAAACATGTTTAATGATTTAAAGAAGATTTGTTATAACAGAAAACTTAAATTTTTATTAAACAAATTAACAACAAATTAATTAAAGTTAGAAACTCTTCAGCAAGATAAAACATAACAAGAAACTTTATTAATTTTTGGTAAAGTTTCAACAGTTTTGTTTTAATCAGATAAATAGACTTGTTATAACAAAGTTTTTTTATGTTGTTTTATCTCCTTTCAAAAAGTTTCTTGTTATATTGAAAAATTCTCGTTAAAATAATAATCTGACATTTTAACTACAAATTTGTAGTTGAAATTTGTTCTTCCGCTCTTCCAGACTGAAGAAATAAAATTCAGTTTCAAAAGTCTAAAATTTCCAACCATGAAAATTTGAGATTTTCTGAGATTAACCTTTTCTTGCCCCAGCCCCTTCTCCAGTAGGAATGATTTTTGTTTGGCGCCCTCTGTAGCGCAGCGCCCCTTTACATCAAATGCTGCTCTCACAGTCGTTTCCTTGTTTTCCTCTTCCGCCATCAGACAACCCAGGAAGAATCCCAGCACCGTCTCCCAGGACTCCTGGGACAAGGCGTACCCAGCGGGAGACGTCTTCCAGACGGCCAAAGACAACCCCCGGTACTCCAGCTACCAGGGCTCCCGGAACGGCTACCAGGGCGGCGGCGGGGGAGGAGTGAACGCCAGAGTCTTGCTGGAAGCCCAGGAGCTGCTGCGGCAGGAGCAGAGGCGCAGGGAGCAGGAAGCCAAAGGAAAAATGCTGCAGGAAGGCAGCGGGAACAGCGCCTATGAGGGGTACATCCCCCACCTGAAGGAGCCGGGGTCGCCGAAGGGCCCGTACCGACACGACGTCCCGCCTTCGCCGTCGCAGCTAGCTCGGCTCAACAGACTGGGGTCGGAAAAGGGAAGACTTTTTTATTCCTGAGGGGAGGCGGGGGAGGATTAGCAAATTAGCATCAGAGCGCAGACAACGGACTACTTAGCGGTCTTATAGCTTAGCGACTATCTTAAAGGCATGCGGGTGTTTGATGACCCGCACCAACTATCAGTCACTCACCAACAACCACCAGACGCCCCGGTGCCTTGTCCACCCTCGTCGCCGTCACGGACCGACAATCAGGCAGAGGAGTGGGAGCGCACGCACGAATGACGCGTTCCAACTGCCGTTTTTCAGGTAGCTTCACAAAGCTAACTGCTCTGAAGGAGAGAGCGATCCAACTGCCGTTTTTCAGTTAGCTTCAGAAAGCTAACTGCTCTGAAGCAGAGTGAGTTTCAACTGCCGTTTTTCAGTTAGCTTCAGAAAAATAACTGCTCTGAAGCAGAGTGAGTTTCAACTGCCGTTTTTCAGTTAGCTTCGAAAAGATAACTGCTCTGAAGGAGAGAGCGTTCCAGCTGCCACTTTTTGGCTAGTTTTCCAAAGCTAACTGAAAAACGGCAGTTGGATCGCTCTCTCCTTCAGAGCAGTTAGCTTTCTGAAGCAGTTGGAAAGAGCTTTCCTATTGCCAACTTATATGCCAGCTTTATAAAGCTAACTGAAAAACAGTTAACTTAAAGGACTTAGCTTTGGAAAGCTAACTGCTCTGAAGGAAATAGCGTTCCAACTGCCATTTGTTCCGTTAGCTTCGGAAAGCTAACTGCTATGAAGGAATGAAAACAGGCCAGAGAGAAAGAGAGAGTGTGTGTGCGTGTGTGTGTGTGTGTGTGTTATTAATAAAAGCCCTCCTCATAAATGATTCATAGTGTGTGTTATCTCCTTGGAGGAGAGTCAGGCAGAGAGGGTAGGCATCTCTGATCCTTTAGCCTGGCCCCTCAGCGCGGCGCTGGGCTCCGCTCGCCCGCCTCCCTGCCTGTCTGTCTGGAGCTCCATCTTCTCCTTTCATTCTTCCTCTCTCTGTTCATTACGCTCCTTTCTTCTACCTCAACACCTCCATATTCATCCCCCCGCCTCCCTTCCTCCTCCTCTCTCCCGAATCGGCGCTCTGCACTGAATTTTTCATCAGAAGCCACCTGCTGCCTGCCGGAGCCAGAGACACGGCGCCACCAGAGGCTCCGACAGAGGGCCCGGCTTCTGACACGACGAGCCGAATAAAAGGAGGCAGAATAAAGATCGGCGGGGAAACAATGCGGCTCCCAGTGTGAAATTAGCAGCAGCCCCTCTATGCTGGTTTTTAACAAAAGACAAAATTGTCCTCCGGAGTTAATTGCTCCAAATTGCCATAATTGCTTTTTGTGTTTTTTTGTTTTTTATACCTTTTTAAGCATTTAGCAGTCACTCCTCACTGCAGTGATTTTAAATAGAGGCAGCAGGTGGATGTGTGTGGGGGGAGCGCATCCTGCTTTTAAAAACAGCAGTCGATAAATGAACCGAATGCTGCTGGATTACACAGAGCAGGTTGGAAAACAGCAGGAAGCGTGTAAAAAACAGAGTTTCTTCATGCAGATGGGTTCAAGTTGTGAGTTTGATTCTGTAACAGCAACAATGGAGGTTAATGCAGTCGCATTTATGGCTCTCAGCTGGGAAAGTAAATTTAAAAAGTATGTACACCCCTTAAAGGTCATTTTGTACTGTGGCAAAAGCAAATGAGGTGGATTAGCACCTGATGGAATATCAACTCTACTGTCCATAAATTTAGCTATAAGCATGTAATTAAACATAAACATGATCATAAAACACGGTAGGCCTGACATTACTCTGAACTATAAAAACTCAATGTCAACTGGTAAAAAAAAAAATTCAGATTTTCCAAAAATATAAACATTTCATAAACAGCAAATTTGATTAATCAGTAAATGAGCTAGGTTTTTTTTTTGCTTAGCGCATTTTGCTAACTCTGAAAATGTTTAGCGCACTTAGCTTCCCCTAAATACATTTTTCTCAACAAAGCTCAAATTTACTGTTTTACAAACTTTAATTTGAATAAAGTTCAGCATCTGTGTTGAACTTTTAATTGTCAAATTAGTTACAAATTATTCAACTAGTTAAACGTTTATTGTCATGCTGTTATTTTGAAGGGGTTGAAGACTGTTTACCCAGCAGTTCCATTTCCTGTTCTCATTTCTGTCTTTGTAACAAAACGTATAGAATCAGATATTAAATTGGTTCTCAATTTAATATCTCATTTAATACCTCATTTGAACAGAGGTTAGCACGTTAGCATTAGCTTCTGCTAAATATTGTGTTGCTTAGCAGAACTAATGTTTACAGTTAGTGCTTTAGCGTTAGCTCGACCAATTTTATGGCTAGCGATGCCCGCCACTACTTCGTTTTGTGATGCAAAAAATTTAACTCAGATGAATAATTTCATAATTTTTCCCACCTTTACACTTCAAAAACTCAAAATACTACCAAGTATTTTGTTAAGTATCTTGTGTAAATATCTTAGTACACTTGAAATAAGACAAAACTAACATACACTTAACTTTTCAGCAAGAAAAAGGAGTTTGTTATAGCGAGACATTTTTCCTGCCTTAGTGAAAAATCTGCCAATGAATACAGTACTTTTTGCATCTACATTCATGAATTATTGACTTAAAACAATCTTATTTATCTTGCTGAAAAGTTACTTTTAAGTCATAAGTACGAAGATTTTTGCACTTGAAAATACGTGGTAAGATTTTGTGTTTTTACAGTGTAACGTGTCATTTATCCAGTTCAGTTCACAAAATAACCTCTAACTTTTCTAAAACATATTTAAAAACAGTTTTACTCCAAATTATGTCATATATCTAGTCTGATTAAGGATAGATAAAGGTCAGCTGTACTACTGGGATTTTTCCATCATCTTCTCATTTGTTAGCTAAAAGCCAAAGTTTGGAGAGAAATTATAAAATGTCAGAAGGATGTCAGAGCACAAAGGTATCAGTCAGGAGAAGACTATAAGAAAATGTACAGCAGTATCTATTGACGGTGCCGTGGAGGTAATTGGAGAATATATGAAAACTGGATATTTTTTCCCTAAAAAAGAGGTTTTTGTCAAGTTATAAATAATCCAAAATGTCAGAAAGTTTTGGTTCAAACCAAAGAGAGAGGATGAGTTTCTGTTTGTGGATCACATTTAGATGATTTAATGTGAGAAGGGATCGGCCCTTAGGCTGGATGCTGCGAGGACCACAAGTGACTCTGCATTGATCTCCTGTGTGTTAGCGTCGGTAAAAACCTGGAAAAATTTAATTACAAGCTTGGTTTGTAACGTCTGGAGGTGCTAATTTTATTATTGTTATTCCTGGCAGCTTGGAAAATGCTGATAGGCACATTTCCTGCTCCAGGACAAAAAGAATAAATTAGTTTCAGAGGAGCTTGAGTGCAAAACTGACCGTAACTAGCAAACAAACCAGATGGAGGTCCAACATTAAAGAGGAAATGATGAATAAAAGCTGCGAAATGGATGAAAAGATCAGATTTTATCAAAATGAGTCTTCTACCCGAGGAGGTTTTAAAACATGCAGAGATCCTTTTCTGTGACGTTTGATGCTTTAAAGTGTTTCTCTGATATCTCAAAAAGTGCCTGAGAAAATATATCTGAACATTTCACACAAAGTCGGACGCGATGCGATTCGTTTCACAGAACTACCTGTGGATCGACAGCGAGAGGCGGCCATCACCACCAGTGTTTCTGTCCTGTTTATCTTCAGCCATAATGTTTTTTTTTTTGTTTTGATTAAGCATAACTGAAATGGAAGTAAAAAAAAAAAGAAGCTGATGTGCAATTGTTTTGTTTCCAGAAGTCTTTTACATGATGTTTGGAGAAATGTAAACACTTTTTCTGTACGTATCAAGTTGGGAATAAAGCAGAACGCTGTTCCCATTTCGTGCTGTTTTGTTTGTTTCTGATCATCCAATCAGACGTCAGTGATGTGATGACATCACTGCTTCCTGATGTCGCAGCAGGATGTTTCACACATGTGAAAATGACGGTGAAGCATGTCTCTTGAGTTAATTTCCATAAATACCGCGTCCGGCCTCATTGTTCACTGGGGACCTGTTGAGCTGCTACTGTGTTTTGTTCTAAAGGTTAAAGGTGACGTTCAGACAAACACAATTAAAGCTGCTTCAGACGGGGAAGGCCGGAGGAGTCCTCTGATGACTTCTGTGAATAACATTTCTTGTTTTTCTTTCATTTTTTTAAGCACTGAAATGGAACCTACTATGAAAATTTCACATTTTGCACATTTTTGTCTTTTTATTTGAAAGACTTCTAAAAACAAACCAACCCATCCAGCTACTACTTGTCGATAAATTAATGCTTTTTGGTGTCTGCAGAGTGAGCCCTTTGGAATGTAGCGTCACACACTAGCTGTTACCTAGCAACCCCGGTGGAATTCCACCCGTTACCTAACAACCCAAATTTAAATCTGCCTGTTACCTAGCAACCCCGACTGAGTTCCAGCATGTTTGATCACCTGGTTTTACTCCTGCACTGTACAATGGCTGCTGGAAAAGACAAGTCTTTTGTTGTTGAATTATCGTGAAGAAACCACTTGCTTCATTCTTGTTGGTTGCACAGGAGGCTACGCTTCTGCTTTTCAAATGCGGCTCTGGAAAAACTTTAAGAGGCTACTTAAAATGAACAGCTTCTCTGATTTTACTTTTTATATGTGTATGTTTTTACTTTTATTCAAGTAAAAATATGTTGAAGTGAAATTTTTCGGGTTCTCTACCCACTTCTTTTTGTTTATAAAAAGACGGAATGAAAGTAGAGCTCATTTGTTTATTGCTTAAAGTAATTTTCATTAGCGCCAACTTTAATTAAATTGCGTTCAAATAAATCAGGAGCAGGCGCTCTGAGGCAGCGGAAGATTTAATCAATTATTGTGGATATTTTACTTTTCTTTTTGACCTTTAATGCACCCAAATAAATGAACAATCCATATTTTATTGCATTTTTTGGGGTTAATTTACAGATTTCAGCTCTGCAGGGAACAGATTAATAAATAAGAAGCCAGTGGAATGTTTTTATTTTTTTAACGGAAACAGGTGATGTTTGCTAGTTTTCTCTGTAAAGTCGAATCGGGGCGGACGAAACCCGGGGAGGAAAACCTCTGGACTCAGACATCTGGAAAGAGGGTGAGAGTTTCCCAACTGGTCCATAAAACGATCTGGACCGCTCACAGAGTTACAGCAAGTGTCTGAATATATTTGGTCAACATAACGATCCGTGGCCAAACCGGCTGGTTTTCCCAACTACTAGTCAGACAAAATGGCCGACCTAAGCCAGAACTGTTTGTTTCAACAGTTTTATTGTATAAAAGACCAAAAACCCTTTTGTGATGATAGCTGCAGAATAATTTCACCTTCTGAAGTAAAGTGTTTTAGTGAATCAGGATTGAAGTTCTGATGCAGCCAATTGAAGGTTCACCAGAGAGTCTGCTGGGATCAGGCCCAGCAGGATCAGGCCCAGCAGGATCAGGCCCAGCAGGAATTGTCTTAGCGGGGAAAAAACCTTGACTCAAATAAATCACGTTGCCTCACTCGGTGCCTAACACTCCTCATCAGAACGAAGCAGGGCTCTGACTCGCAAAAAGGCCTGGCCTTCCATCATCCATCCACCCAGCATTCAGCCATCCATCCATCCAGCATCCATCCATCCAGCATTCATCCATCCATCATTCATCATCCATCCAGCATCCATCCATCCAGCATTCATCCATCCATCATTCATCATCCATCCATCCAGCATTCATCCATCCATCATTCATCATCCATCCATCATTAATCATCCATCCATCATTCATCATCCATCCATCCATCATTCATCATCCATCCATCATTCATCATCCATCCATCCAGCATCCATCCATCCATCATTCATCATCCATCCATCCATCCAGCATCCATCCATCCAGCATTCATCCATCCATCATTCATCATCCATCCATCCAGCATTCACCCATCCATCATTCATCCATCCATCATTCATCATCCATCCAGCATCCATCCATCCAGCATTCATCCATCCAGCATTCATCATCCATCCATCCATCCATCCATCCACCCATCCATCCATCCATCCATCCATCCATCCATCCATCCATCCATCCATCCATCCATCCATCCATCCATCCATCCATCCATGAATTATAAATGAGGTGTTTCTTTATTCTGATATTTGGGCCCTGAATGTTATTTCAATTTATTTCTAACTTTTATAACTTTTCATCCCCTGAATGACCCTACTGCTGCTGGTCAGTCTCTGTTATTGTTGTTGTGTTTTCTCCGTATTTCCTGTCCGCCATGTTGGACCTGCTGCGATGCTCCACCAATCAGAGCCACCTGTTGAAGCTCCACTTCTCAAACCTGGAGCGTGTTTCCTCCTTGGACTGCTGTTCCTCCCAGAGATGGGACTCTAAAAATAAACCTGGTTCTTCTCTCCGTCGTTCTGCAGGTGGAGAAACTTTTTTTTATTCTTCCTGCCGTCTTTCAGGAGCAGGTGAATGTTTGCTATTCAGGCGGCGCCGCTTTGGGCTCAGAGACTTGATGTCTGCTGAGAAGCCCAACTTTAACTTTGTGATATTTCTGTCAGTTTGAGGCATTTTTCTGTTTGTAGCGAATAAAAATGCAGCCGCCATATTGAAAACAGACCAACAGGGAAGCCAGGCGCGGTTCTGGTTTAACAGGAAGTTAAAGATTCACTGTTTAGGAAACTGAGCAGCTCCAGTTTCCAGATTTAAAATCTGAATGAATTTAATTTAATATTTATATTCCGATAAAACATGAAGCAGAACTATATTCTATTTATTCTTCCATCCATCCACATTTAAGGTCTGAATGAATATTTTAGTCTTTATATTTCAGTAAAACTTGAATATTTGGAGAAGTCAAAGTAAGTCAGCTGTTCTTATTGGATTTTAAATGTTTCAGATTTTTTGTTTGCTTTATAAGTAAAAAAACAAATGGCCGTCTGGGTTCTGGCTGAGTTTTTATTGGACAGAAAGATTCACTGAACAGAACCAGATGTTGGGTCTTCATGAGGCGTTGGGATAAATCAACATGGCGGAGGGTCATTTCAACCTGCTGAGGTGTCGCGGTTGAACATCTGGATTTACACGACCTGGCAACATGCATGAAAGCTGTGTGTGTTTTAACAGTTCTCACCTTGTGAGGACAGTTTTCTCTAACTAATACTACACTGTGAGGACCAAATACTCCTGATGGGTGTAAAACAACAAACGCTTTTTGTTGTTTTTGAATATTATGAAAAGGAATGTAGATAAAATATATTCCTTTATAGAACTGGTCTAATTCTAAATATTCCATTAAAAATGCCTGAACAATAACTGTTCAGTTATGTTTTATATTTTAGTTTAACCCAATTGCATTATTTTTTAATACACAAAGGTTTCTAGGGGAACTTTTGTATTGTGTTTCTGGTACGCCTCTAAATCTAACGCACAAGCTACATCCGCTAACACAGACGATGAAGCTGCTTCTTTTGTTCCACTGGAGTTTAAGCTTTTTCTTTAAAACCCGATCTGATTGGACGCTGGAAAAGACTATTGTTGTGCTAATAGGAGTTAGCTTATTAGCAAAACTATTCAAATGATCTCAATGCTAAGCATGTAGCCTCAACACAGATGCTAACGCTAATGTTAGCTTCCGTTAGTTACGTGAATTGCCATACAGAAGCTGAAATCTGATGGTTTAAAAGCCAAAATAACAGATTAAAAACAATAAATATATTTGTGTTTTTTAGCTTAAATGTAACTTAGCAGTAAAACGGTTTCTTGAATTGAGAATGTTGGTTATGGTTTTTGATTAAAATGCGATTAATTATAAACGTTGCAATTTATTCAATTAATTTTAATCTAATCCAGTGTCTAATTTTTTTTATCATTCTAGAGCTGCAGGTTGCAGACACTTGGCCTAGTCAAAGTCCAGACCTAAACATAGTGGATAATCTGAGCCAAAAACTGAAATAACTCCCAGTTCTTTCTGAGTAAATTTGAGTCATTTGTGAATAATTTCAGTCTGTGGATGTTTTAGAGTCACACTAAAAAAGAAACCAAACTTTTTAGAAACATTGAAACTGATTTATTTTCCTTCCACTTCACTGATTTGCTCAACTTCATGTTGGCTCTCCACATAAAATCGAGACAAAAACAGAAAGTTTAGGGACGTGAAAACATTTTAATGTGCATTAGGCTTCATACAGCACAGATTTTCTTTTTTTTTTTAAAGAATCCAATTTGCACCAAGACGGAGATTAAGGCGTTCTCGTCACCTTCTGTTCGTCTATATCGGTCCTTCACATAAATAGAAATCACACCTACAGCCTGGAAACGCTTCAAGTCTGCAGCTGAAATATTACGACGTCTTTATTCTGCAGATGGAGCAGCAGAGGAGGAGAAAAGCTCAGACTTTGGGCGACGTAGATGGACGGGTCCCGGCCTCGGGTCACTGGCTCCATGTTTTTCATTTGGCGTCCCTATCTGGGCCGCTCGCCGCTCTTTATTTCCTATTAGAAAGAGAAATGCCTAACCAGGAGAAGTGCTGGAGAAAGAAGGCAGAAGCACATGAAACAAAATGGCTTTCAATCACGCAGCGGTGGAAGGCCAGAGGTGCCTTATTTTCTCCTCCACAATGTCGGCTGCTTTTTATTTCCAGCCTCCTTTCATCGGCTCTCAGCCCTGAGCTTTGAAATCACATAAAAACATGTTTGCACTCGCTTCACGTGGCTCCCTGATTGGCTCTGCAGCTGAAGATGGATGCAGATCCACTCATTTTAGGTGTTTCTGCAAAAGTTTTGTCATTTAAAGCAGTGATTCCCAACCACGTGGAAACATGAACTTCTCAAAAAAAGTTAGTTTGTGTCTTAATAAAGCTTAGTTGAATAATGAAAACAAGGCAAACCTACTATACTTATATACATTTTAGTTTGTTTAAATGTCTGGTTATTTAAAAGAGCTCAAGTTTTTTATAACAAAGGAAGGTTTATCTTTTTTAAATTTTATATTTATTGAGATAGACATATTGATTCTTGTTTAATTTGACTTGAAAAGAATAAAATGTCTGATAATTGTAAAGGTGTATTAAGGCCATTGTAGATTTTTTTTTAAAAGGAGTAAATGTCCATCAAAATTTTATATTAATAATTTTCTGTAAAATTTTCTTTTGTAAATTTCTATGTTTCAAAAGTGAAAAATGTGCTATGAAGTCTAAAATTCTTAGAAAAATTTGAGATATTTACACTTTTTAAAAGAAAAATGTCAGATTAACCTCAAATTACTGAACTCCAAAAGAAAGAAAAGCAAATAAAAGCAAAAGAACGAAAACTAAGAAATTCTGAGAATAATTTTTTTTTTGAAAAACATGGAAATTTATGCTCCTCAAGTTAAAATTTTGCTGTAAAGAGTTCCTTCCAGAAGATTTTTGACTTTTCAAACTCAGCAAATTTCCAAAAGCCAAATTTCCAACTTTTGAAAATCAAAAGTTTGTTTCTGAAAATTTGAGATTAATCTCAAAATTTCTGAACTTTTGGTGAAATTTTTTTTTCTGTCTCCAATGGCTCCAATACGCTATCAGTTTTTCTAGCAAATGTTCAACTTTTCAAATTCACAAATTTCAGGAGGTTTTTTTTTTTTTTTTAGAAAATTTTTGAGATCTCAAAATTTAAGGGTCTTTTTGGGGGAACTTTACTTATTTTCTTTTTTTCTACATACAGTGTCCCTAAACTCCATCATAGACGCTTCAGTAACAGATTCTTGACATTTCAAAATAAACGAATTCTGCCCCTTCTGGTTTTTGTTGCATTCTGGCAGCGCTACAGCGCCACTGATAGGCCTGGCAGACCTACTACACCATTTTCTTTACATCCTGTCAGGTGGACATATTTTTTTTTTCCTTAATCACTTACAAAAATTACACTACGCTTGTTTCCATTCTTACAAGACCTTAGACTCGGACAGGTTTAAAGAAAGAGACACAAACATGAGGAATTAGAAATAAATTCTAATTTCTAAGCCGGCGTTGAGCTCTTTCTGTGTGACAGTGATGAATAAGCGTTATTAAGCAGCAGACACCGACCCGGTTGGGTCATTAATCTTCATCTGGACCATCACTGGACCCGTTCCTGGTCCGGCCGCCACATGTACGCATCCCGATGTCAATAACACAAAGGAAGCAGAACCACTCGCTCACGTTCTGACGTCTTCTCTTTAAGCAACACCAACCATCAGCGTTTGACACACAAGGCGACCTCAATCAATCACTGTGATTAGCTTCTGGTTTGGCTAATTCTCCACTCTGTAACAGAAGCCCTGCTGAGTCCGGGTGTCGCATTGCGGCTGCTGGTGGGACGCTTTAGACCGGGATGAAGACTTTTACTGCATGTCGTCCCATTTCCTGTGTGGTAAATGCCACAGGAAAGCGTTTTGACATGTTTAAGTGGCTAAGTTGAACTTGAGATGGACCAATTCACTTTTTTCACTTCTGATAACAGATACCTGATATTATCAGCGTAAAAGATCAATATGATTCTTACAACTTTGTCACATTTTTAAAGAAATATTTGAGTCACCAAGTGAAGAAGAAGTTTTATCTAAAACATTCACCTGGTATTTTAATTGTTTTTTACCAGCATGTTTAATTTTATCCCTTCAACTTTGCGTTTGTTTTTCGGTTTATCTGCACTCACACATTTCAGTCGGTGAAGGTAAATATTGTTATGAAATAGTCTCCAACATGGTCATTTCTACAGCAAATTTATAACAGAGAGAGAATTTAAAAGAGCAGCCTTGCTCTAAGCTATGTTTGTAAAATAATATTTCAGAATAAGAAGTGAAGAAAAACTCCCACCTGGAGGCTTACAGTGAATGTTTTCAGATAAGATGACCCTGATTGAGGCAGATTTTATGCAGAAGTCTTAACCTGATTGGATTACAGTTACTTTCCTCCCTCTTTTTACGTCTTTATCCTCTCCTCGTTGTTTCCACATCCTGCCCTGCGAACAATTCGCCCACCACCGCAGTCATGGTCCAGATTTGGCCCCTGGTCCCAGCATGTAATGGCAGACAGTGTTAGCCTGCGCTTATCCTACACATGCAGCTTATCTGGGGCTGCAGGGACTGAACAAAACAAAACTAAATAAGGGATTTGGTGCCATCAAGACGGCAGATTTTCTCCTCAGCCTCGAGCAAAAACTCTTTGTTCGATCAAACAGGCGGCTGTGGTTTAGCTGCTGCAGAGACGTTCATTTATACCCATCAGGCTCTTCAACGTGAAGTCAGATCCACATTTAGTTAGTTATGATATAAACATATGGACAAAATGGTTGGTACTTGTCTGTTAATGACCAAATAAGCCTACAATAGTCACTAAAATAACCGAAACTGACAAAAGTAACATTACATAAAAAATTTTCTAAACATTGACCAATAAAGATCTGATGTTGCTTTTGAACATTTAGTTCATCTGAATTATAAAAAAGACCCTAATAGTTTAAGTTAACTAAACACTGGGTTCAGATATGAGTTTGCTAACAACTTGGTTAGTAAGCTTGCTAACTTTGTTAGCTTCAAGCTAAATTAAGTATTTAGTTTGAAGCTAGCTAAGCTTGTAAGTGACTTAGTTAGCTTGATAACTAAATATTTACCTTCAAACTAAATTGTTAGTTTGGGGCTCAATATGTACTTGGTAAGCAAAATATTTAGCTAGCTCAGAGCGTAGTACTTAGTTAGCTCTGAGCTCAATTGAAGCAAGTTAGTTTGCTCATTAAATATTAATACTTTGGCTTTCTTACTAAATAGGTTTAAGTTAAATATTTAATTGGGAAACAACAAAAAGCTAGATTAGAGCAAACTAAATATTTAACTCTGAGCTAAATTCGAGCTTACTAATTTGCTCACTAAATATTTATAGAGCTAAAAGGTTAGCTTGCAGCTAAATATTTATTTAGTAAACAAAAACTAGCTAGATAAGAGCTAGCTAAATATTTAACTAAATTGGAGCTTAATAGTTAGTTCATTAAATATTTTACGGAACTAAAAATATTTAGTTTGGGTCTCAATATTTAGTTGGGAAGCAAAAATATTTAGCTTCCTAAGCTCAGAGCTAACGAACCATTTAATCAACTCAGAGCTTGATTGCAGCTAAAACGTTAGCTTGCTCTGTACATATTTAGGTTGTAGATAAATATCTAGTTTCAGAGCTAAATATTTAGGTTGCTAAATAAATATTAAGTCTGAAACTTAGATTTAAAAATAAATCCATAACATAGGAATAAAAAAAGTTAATATTTTCACCATGACAGGCCAATTATTTTTAATTATTGACTGTAATTTTACAAATCAGACTCCAGAGTCACAGCAGGTAGATTAAAAATGACAAATTAAATCACATTTTCTACTAAATGTTCCTGAATTATTATTATTCCATTCACAGATTTCTACTGTGGTTTAAGAAAATGCAAACTAGTCTGAAAGATCAAGTTTCATTCCTCAAAGCTTCACATTTTGTGAACTCGTGTTTTCCTTTGACCTTTTGGTAATGACTGCGGCGCTCGTCCCCCCGCTGCGGATAGATCTTCCTCAACGAGCAAATGTTTTGCGCTCCTTTGGCAGTTAACCTTTGCTCACATCTGCTCTGGTCCATCAGCTGCCAGACCTGCTGATATCATTGATTTGTGTTCCACATGCAGACCTGCTGTAACTCCTGGACGTCCTCCTCCAAAGATCACATTTCGTGAATCCTGTCTTCCTGCTGGTCTGGCTCTGCTGCTCTTTCTAGAGATGATAGAAGCAGATCCTCTATTTCCACAATGAATGCGATTTAACCAGACTGAGAGCAGCTAAATGTTCATTACAACGCACTTCGGCGCCGTTTACGCGCCGTGTGTTTTACATTTCAGGCTCATCTTTGCTCTCTTCTGCTTACAGCCAATTCCAGCAGCCTTATCGTGTTTAGGAGTGAAGCTGTTTGACATGCATTACGTGGTTCTGTCCATTTACACTCCATCAAAATAAAAGCCTGGGCCCATCTATCCATAAACGCTGGGGTTATGGATATAATATAGATAAGTCTTTCTGCTCCTGCTCTCTCTGAATTGAAGCAATTTTCTGATCCCGTGGTGCAGAAATGCTGCAGCATACAGAAATGTTTGCTCCAGTTTGTCCTCAAACCTGCAAGGATTAAAACACATAAAGCATCACTTTTATTCCAACAATCAGGTTTAATGTTAGGTGATTTATGGCTCAGTAAGAGTAAATGAAGAATGTTGGTGAAACTTGTGGATCTGTTGAACTTAAACTACCTCTTTTTAATATTCTCTTTTGTGACATTTAAGTAGACCTAAAACTCACAAAGGCATTTAAAGACCAAATCCTGCATTTCATTACAAATGTGTGCAAAACTTAGTTGAAAAACACAATTTTGTAATTGCAGTTTCCATTAGTGAGCTCATGCTTTAAGAAATTAAAAATCAAGCTGCTCCATCGTCCTCCTACTACCACTTCCTGTCTTATTAGTGGTTTTCTGCCAGTGACATCATTCGGTTGTTGATCATGTGTCTCCTGTGATGACTGACTCACCTGTTGGTAGAAGCTGGAGCGATACATTAAATATATCAATATCTTGGTAAGTATTTTCCTTCACTGACTAAATACTGGTGAAATGGAGGGTAGCAGCTGAGCTAACTATGCTAAAAGGTTAATAATCGCACAAGTCTCTCCACCTCTTAGAGAAACAATGGATTGAAAGCTGAAATTCTGTTTTTTGTCGTTCTTTTCCCTTTTTTGAACGCCTGACTTTTTTTATTTTTCTTGGCAGCATGTTGTTGTTGTTGTTGTCATCCATTGTGAACACCATCTGTCAGGAACAAACCATTTCATGCAGATACAGGGGTTGTTCACTAAATGTGGATATGTTTGGGTTTTTTGGTCTGGAAGTGACAGAATTTTACTTTTACTGCGAAAAACAATTAAAAATACCCATTTTATTATTGACAGGGGCCCAAAAAAATGTTTTTTTCCGTTTATGTAGAAGATGTTTGACCCTAACACGTTGTTCTCATGTGACGTCACACTTGTGCACTTTGTAACTGATGGGGATCTTGGCAGGCCGTTGCTATGGAGTTGCTATGACAACAGTAAGGATCCACAAGCCCAGAACGACCTCTGACCTCTGACCTCGTTCCTGTCTCTAACTTATAAACAGTATAAAACATTACATTTATTTCAGCCAAATATAAAATCTTGTTTTAAGTCAGTAATTTCTTAATATTGATTTTTGAAAAAGCTCTATTGGCAGATTATTTCACTTATAAACTTATACCAAGGAGGAAATGTTGTTATAAGTGAAATTAAACTAGTACTTTTTAAAAAAATTAATATTAAAGAATTACTGAGTTAAAACAGGATTTTATATGTGGCTGAGAAGTTACTTGTAAGTTAATTTTGTCTTATTTCAAGTGTGCTAAAATATTTGCACTAGAAACTAGACCAAAAACACTTTGCAAGATTTTGTTTGATTCCTTTTGGATCTTCATTTCCCTTTTCACTATTCAAAAATAAAAACATTTTGATGTCAACTTTTCCTCCAGCATCTCTGCTCATACGTCTATTTATCAGTCTTTTTGCAGCAAAAAAGAGTTTTTGAATTGAGAATGTTGCTTATTTATAGTTTTCAACCATTTGTGGTTAATTACAGAACATGCAATTGTGATTAGTTCAGCTTTCATTCTGAGTAAAAGTAGGAAATCTTCATGAGCTCCATCTGATGTTTTATGAAATATCTGTATGATTACAAACAGATGAAAGCAGTGAAAACACAAACTCTGTTCCTCCTATAAATCAGTTTTAAGCCCGTATTGCACATGAGACGAGCCCAGCAGATTTGTCACCTCTGTTCTTCATTTTGCGGCCTCCTTCAAGCCTTCTCCTCTTCCCGTTACGCGCTTCGACCGGCGTCTCAAGCCTCTCAATCATCTCCTTCCTCTTTGATCGAAGTCCAGCTTCGAGTGCCGCTGGAATACGGAGGACTTGGTCGGTGCAGCTGCCATCTTACACAGATATTACATCATGTTTATCTATGGAGGAGCGAAGATTCACACCGGCTTTGATCTTGACTATCTTCTGCCCTTCTGCCTCCCTTGGGTCGGATACAAGTGAACGCCATAACTTCTCTTAGATTAAAGCGACTAAATCCCCTTTTACCGGCGACCAAAGATGCAATTGGTTGACCCTTGACTTTTGACCTGTCCCATGAGGGCTGCAGAAATAATAAAACCCTGTTAACCAAACTCTCTGGGGGCGAAAAGCAGCAGGATGACTTTGAAGCGTCAAATCAGTGCGACCTTGCTCTCCGTTCGTACTGGAGAGAAGAAAAGGATTCGTTCTGGCGAGGTCGAGACGTCTCCTTCTTGGAGAACCCGGTGCTGGATGCTGCAAATCCCCTGAAATCCGTCTTGACTTTTTATTTTCGACTGATTCTGAGCCACCTGACTCTTCGTCTTGACACTTATCCGCCTCGGACGCTCAGGCTTTTCTCCATTAAGGCTGGAGGAAAGTGGGACTTTCACCCCATCATGCTTTTTATTTGCTAGCGGCTGCTCTCCTTCACGTACCCCTGAGCTACGGTCGCTCAGAAATAACAGATTACCATATCGGTCAGCTACAGTTTTTGGAAAATCCCAATGAGATTTAAAAAAATCCATTTTGCAAAAGAATCCTGGCCAAAAGTGGCGGCAGCACACCGTTTATTGTTTTTATTATTATTATTATTTTGTCATTTTTGTTTGTCATTCTAAATTTGAACATTTTAGGTCTTATTCCAAATATTTCTACGTGTTTGGCGTTAGTTTTAGGCATAATCTTGTGTTTTAAATAATCTACAACCTTGTCCACACGTAGGCGGATATCGGGGGAAATCGATTATTTTTATACGATTTGGCCTTTCATCCACATGTAACCTCTGATTAATAGCACTAAAAACCATTGATAATAATAAACTCCGGCCAAAATGAAGACTTATGAAATCTTCTTTTTTGTGTTCGCTGTGCGATCTCCTGCCGCCATGTTTTATTCCTAACAGGAAGTGGTGTTTGTTTTGAAGGATTGCGATTGGACAACAATAACTGCCGGGTGAAGGCATCCTAAGAGTGAGTCCTAATTTACCTCAGTGCGCGGGCTGTTGCCTAGCAACCGTGATGGTTTTAAAGATGAGCTGGATTTTAAAAAATGTAGCTTAAATGTAGCTTTTTTTCTCTGTGTAGGCAATAAATACCTACATACTAAAACAATTAAATTAAATAAAATGACCAGAATAACATTTCTTTCTTGTACGACTTTATTCAAGTAAATTTTTTTTGTTTTGTAACTTGGCCCTAATCAAACAAATTGATTCCAGACAATGAATCACTGTCAGTAGATGATGTGAATTTGTTTTGTTGGATTTTGGCTCCAATCCCTTTTTGTGTCAAAATTGCATTTCAAAATTACTTATCTGCTTTAAAAACAATGCAAATTTGGATTGTAATGTATTTTTTTTATCATATTTTTGAGATCTCTGGCTCTCCATTTCCCTTTTCACTATTCAAAAATAAAAACATTTTGATGTCCAACTTCACCTTCAAGTTATAAAGGTTGGTAAACCAGCAAATGGAGTAACAGGAGATCACAATTTAGCACAGAGATTACGTGACGGTCAGCACTGTCATGCCACTGTGTGTGAAACTAGCATATGCTACCCGTTAGCGTACGTGTGCATTTTGTTTGTACATGAGGCCTCTGATAGTGGAAAAAGGAGTTTAACTTATCACTAATGTACAATGGGCCTGAACCCTCAGGGACTTTGAAAACAAACAACTTTCTAAAAATCAATAAAGTGCAGCTGCGTCATAGCTGGAATGATGTGTTATTTCCAGGTCAGGACACTGGGTCAAGGATACCTGCTATGGGGGAAGAATGGTTACAGAGCTGGCAGTAATGCAGAGAAAGTCCTGAAGAATAGGTAAAAATATTCCCCAATGTAGATTACTAGCTTCCTGTAACTGCTAGCTGTAAACTCTAAGCCACCTTATTAATTTATTGTAGCCGCAAGCTGTGCTGTTGTGCTAATTTAGCTTGTATCTAGGCGAGAGCTAGAAACATAACTTGCAAACTGTTCATTACAGTTAAGCAGCTAACATGTTTATATGTTGGCATTTCAACTTTGAAGGGAAGTTGTCATGAGGTGGAGCAGAACCAAAGTTATGGATCATTAGGATAAGTATTGTTGAATTTTAGCTAGAGTTGGCATGTAGCTACTGAATAAAGGTGGTCCAAGCATAGTGCCTGGAGGAACTCCATTTCAGATTTTCATTTAAACAGAATTATAATTGCAAATATCCAACCTTTTTGCAATCTAATATTCACTTGAATGTAATTATAGTTTGATTTAATTTGTACCTGTTTAGCACATTTTTGAAAAGGATGTTTTGTTTTTTGTTTTTTTTAAATTTTCTACTAATTTGTACTTTGATCAAATCTTGCCCTGATGCATTAGAACACAGGTTTGCTACTGCATGGAGCTCTTGTCCTTTTCCTAAGGACACCCAAACAAATACAGGACAAAACAGCATGTGGGTGACCTGTATTTCTCAGACTGTGGCTTAATTTGCCTGTAAGGTAAGCCAGGGGAAGAGCAGAGTGGGAATGGGGGCATGGAGGCAGCAGGGTAAACAAGCTTCAAAGCCCCAGCAGAAGCCTTAGTCTTGACCCAGGGTGAAGAACGACTCATTAGTTACACACCAGGCACCATCTGGAGTAATCACACCCAACGCTCTGGACTTTATCTCTCTGATCTTGACACACGCTAAGCTTTTAAGAAATAAAAACACCAGCGAAACCAAATCAGGCCTGATATTTTTATAAGATTTCATCTGAAAAGCTGCTTGCTTAAGTACAAGGTGCAGAAAACCACTTTCAGCAAGTTGACAAGAAATCTCCGAGTTAAGAAATAGAACAGACACAAAGTATCTGAGACGTGTGTAGAGAGAACTGAGCTGAGCTGAACTGTTATGAACAACTTTCTCTGTCGAGGACATTATAGATTTATAACAAAGAGATTGGCTCTCCATACTAACCAGGTGTGCTTTTAGCCTTGATCTAAAGGAACTCTGTGTTTCGGGTGGTTTGCAGTTTTCTGGATGTCTGTATAGATTTGTGGTGCGTAGAAGCTGAATGCTGCGTCTCTTGCTGTCGTTTCTATCAACTTATTTTATCATTTTGATCACGTAAAGCCAACAAAAACCTGTTCAAAGAGAAATTACTGTGTGTCCGCCTCCTGCCACATTCCTCTCTCCAGACTTCATTCCCCTCTGACTGTTTCTCTGGTCATCTGATGATTGATAACCGGGCAGCAGATGTTTCAGGAAGTAGACTATTGATGACTATCCCGGAGGAGCGCCCTGATTGGACCTCGCCGGCCCCCCTCCGCCCCGCCGGCCCCTTCAAGTCCATCCATCACTGGCTAAAATTGGAAGCTGGCCTTGAGTGTCAGCGTTGAGGTGCGGATGGAAAGGACGCTGATGAGATGCGCTGATTTGAGTGCTGTGCGGTGGCGTCCCAGGAGCGCGAGGGACGGACGTTTATGGACTCCTGCAACAGATACGGTTTTATTTAAGCCTTTTGTCTGCAGGTTGTCAAAACTGCAACGAGTTTTCTGAAAGCAGTATAGACACATTGCATATCATTGTTTACATCTGGAGGGCAAAAAGTCGAATCTTTTACGTGCTAAAACTTGTCACAAAGCAGATTTTGCTGGACGATAAATTGTCCCAGAAATTATTGCAATAAACAATAATATTGTTGTGTTGAGACCTTTTTCAACTAATATGATAGCGGCAAAATAATAATGGAAGAACTCCTTCTCAAAAATTAAACTTTAAATTCTAATTAACATTTAACACTGGAACTGGAAGACATTTTAAATATCCAAAATAAATAAATAACGAGACGTGTTTTAAAAACACACCTGTTCAGTATGGAGAGCCATTCATTCAAAATTAAATATTAAAAAACAACAAATCTTCCATTAAAGAGCTAAAATAAAATAAAAAGGTTAAAAAATAAAGCCTCTGAAATACGTAAAGTAGCTTTACAAATTAAAAGCATCACAAAATTAAACTAAATTATGAAATAAACCTTGAAATAAAAAGAAATTGTGGGGGAAAAAATAAATGTTTCTAGTTCTATTCTATTTAATGGAAAATTAAGATATTTTTAATAATATTGTGTATGAAAAAAATGTCCAATTGAGACGAAAGTACCAAACTGAGACCTTTTTAATCTATTTTTTGGTAAAAGGACAATAAACCATGGATGTTCAATATCGAGTTTGTTCTAATTTGTCATGCAGTTAATTGAGTTATTGCTTGTTGTGACAGGACTGTACATGTTCTACATGTTCTACTGCTGCGCTGCTGCAGTAGAACATTTCTGTTAGCAAAATGAAACCCGGAGATGTAGGTTTTATTCATTCAGAGCAGTGAGCCACAGCAAAGGGAAAAATAACACAGAAAAAACAGCAAAGAACGACTCAGAACCACTCGTATTTGTCATTCTGCACAGACCCGTTGCCATAGCAACTGACTGACAACAGCTCCACTAAATGTATCAGGATTCAACACCAAAAAACACAGAACCGTTTCCCCACTCAAAGAACAGAACATTCAGTCCACTGTGGTTTTGTTTTCAGGCTTGATGTTTATTTTTGTGATTATTAATAAGTGATTATTAATAAGTGATTGTCTAAACACAGCGGTAATAGATTAGCTAAGTTAACTGAATGGAAACACAGAGTTCTGCAGCGCATCTCTATGGTGAGGTTGTCCAAGTCAAGCCAGCATAATTTAGCACACTGCAATGCAAACACAGCTTTTGATGCCTGAGTTGTTTTGGTCTAAGGCTTTTTATCATTTGTTTCTCTCTGCTCATCAGTTTTAGTAAGTTGGCGCCGACATTTCACAAAATATAATCACCAAACTGCTGTGGAAACTTCAAGCAGAACCTCTTGGACACATTTGAAAAGTCTCTTGAGATGAATGTTTGTTACTGGAGCTAAATAAATTTAAATATTATGTACAGTAAGGATGTTTTTATCCAGAGGGTAAAGTGTTTCTTTCTCCCAGTTATTCATAAAGACACAGAAACCCTCAGGTTCCCGTCCTGAAGGTAGATAATGTTGGTTTGTCTAAGCAGACGGAGACCTGTCCTCCATGTGCTGACGCTGAGGGTTTTCAGCTGCAGTGTTCAGTCTGTTCGACGGGGTGCAAAAAGCAATTCTGCCCTGAAAGATTTGAGAAACAGTGCAATCGTAGTGAATTTAAATGGGTTCAGGGCCCCGCGTACAGATGGCTGGGTTCACAGCCAGATACGGCGCCCGGTAGTTCAGAGCTCACTCTCTTCCCTCCTCTAAATGTCGCCTCTCTTTTTCTTATTGCTTCCTTCATCACTCTGCTCCTTTGCACCACTTATACGTATGTGTATGTTAAAAGAAACACATCAAGAAGGAGGCGTTTTCTGTTTTCTCACCGCCTGCCTTTCATCATCTCGATCACTCCGGCTCCCTGTTTCTCTCAAAGCAGAGGATTAAGATAAAGAGTTAGCTCCTGAAACTCTCCTGTTTACCCTTTTTACTGTTTCCAAACTCTGAGACAGGAGATAAAGAAGCAACTTTGAACAAAAACATGCAACGGCACAAACCAGTAATGATCAAAACTTTCTTTTTCTCTCACCTTCAATGTGATTTTTGTTTAAAGAAGATAAAGATAAAGCAGCACAGAGTTACGTTGATCACATTTAACACCCTTCACATTAGGAGGAACAAAGAAACTGAGTTAAGAGACAAATATTTTCATTTCAGGTTGTATAAATTAAGGTGTTGAGTTAATTTCAAGTTAGGTGAGTGTTTGTTCAACGGCCTGAAAAGGTCTGGGAACTTAAATGAAATAAAATGCATAATAAATAAAACATTTTCACAGTAAAGCTCACTATTACATCTTGGGTTGATCAACCTCTTTGATCTCTAACTGATTGATCAACAGTTCTGAAATTATTTCTCTTCAGCTTTTACTTCCTGCTGTTATCAACAGATGAAAGTGGACCGATAATGTCAGCTCTCTTCTAATTTTGACTCTTTTTAAACAAAGTAAATGTAAACTAATCATCTGCTGGTTTTGTTTTTTGCTGTGGCTCCAGTCACGGTGGTCCTTGCAGTTTTTCCTCCTTCCCTGGCAAGAGCTGGTAGACGTCCAATCCAAACAAGTTAATTAGTGGGGAGATAGTGCTGGCGTAAACGAGGCTAATGAAATAAACACTGTCCTAAAAGACCAGATTAGCAATTAAGCTATTGGAGTGTGGAGTCATTTCGGTTCCATTGTGCTGTCTTTTAGTGCGGTGCAGTAATGAAAGCTGCTCCTGTCTACGTCTGCATGTATGAACGGGAGATGTTGGGTGATAATAAACTACTTCCTCTGATTAGCTTAGCTGCCTTTTGCTTACAGACGGACAGGATGGTTGCTTTCAGTATAATAGCTGCACCTGGTGTGCAGAGAATCCCACTCTTCCAGTAGATGATATAAACATAAAGAGGTGAAGAAGAGCATATTGAGTCGGTCTCCCACGCTGCATCCTGTTGTGAATTGTTGAGTTGAATTAATGAACTGTGAGTGTGTGTGCATTGTACAGCATGTTTACCTCTGCACATACTGTATGTGTGAAACTCTATGTAAACAATATACACCCACATTGTGAAAGGAAGAGACCCTCTAAACAAATATTATGCTTTTTGAAGTTAAGACTGGATTGTCAATGAAAATTAACACTAAAATGTGCAGAATAACAAAATTGCAGGTACAAATTGCACTCTGAGATATCCATTAGTGATATCAACCTTCCAGACCTCTCGGGTTTTCTGGTTCTGCAGCATTCAGATTCTATGTGCCACAAATCTGGAACAAACTTCCAGAAAACTGCGAAACAGCTGAAACACTGAGTGTCTTTAAATCTAGAAAATAATTAGAACCATATAAATGCAACACTGACCAACATTTAGATGTCATAATGATGACAAAATGTAACATTTATTGGTTTTCTCAATTGGCATGACGCCAGCTCCGCCCCCAGGCTGACGTACAGCAATCCTCCCTCAACCTTTCCAGGTGGTTTGTGACCAATCAGCAGTTGCAATTTGTCCAGAATAAACGCCCTGGAGGAGATGAACCTGCGGCAACATTGACGGTGTTTATCATCGCAAACACGTCAGAGAGATTTTGAGGAAAATAATAGTGCAATCATGTGCAATCCTGACAGCCGTTACCCAAAGCTTTAAGAGGACCGAATATAATTTATAACATTTCTAAAACCAAACATAGTCTGGAATGACCCTTGTGTCCAGTTGAATGAAACTGTTATCAATGGCAACTAACACGTTTGTCTGCAAGAAGGTAACTGACAGTAAATATCCAATTTTTTTACATGATAGTCAAAGTGGAGGTGGGCTTGATTTTATGTGTGTAAATTCCAATGGAAACATGAAAACGTGCTGCAGTCACTGCGGTTTTTACATTTAAGCACCTTTTTCTGCTGCTGTTTGTTTTTAATTTTTCTGAAGGAAGATTTTCACAAGCCGGTAATGTTTAAATCATTACTCTCCCGTTTTGCAAAACTTTTGCATCCAACACATTGTTTACACTCACATCCAATGAGACGCTGTGCCCCTCATTACCTGAGAAAAACTTGGGCTAAAACGCTGATTTCTCTGTTGTTTCCTGCAAATAACCTTCCAGGCCTGATGTTCGACTGGTTGGAGAATTTTCTTGTCCATCGTCTTTGCCTTTGTCGGAGGTTTTGCTGTATTATTGACTGTGTGGTATCTTATATGACTTTGCATTTTTGTGATACTGTATTTGGAAAAAAAAACTGCTTCACTGTGAGTTATGTTAACAGTCAGGGTTTGCTTCTGGTTCAGAGGGTGAACTTAACGGCCTTAACCGCCATGAGTCTCTTTACACTGTAAAAACATAATACAGAACAAATTATGAAACAAGCTATAAGCACTTTGTCAAATTCCATCTTCAATATAATTAAATATACATAAAATATGTTGGAATACTGATGATAGCATTCCATTTGTTTCTCAATGTGCTTGGGAAAAAATGTTGAGGACATCTTGAACAATCATCTTTTAGACGGATTTCAAATTGGGCGTTTTGCATTCTATGGTAAATTAGACGACCATATTGAATATTTTTGTATCTTTTGTGACGCTGAGACCAACATTCAGGTTACAGTACGCTCCAACCAAACACCCAGAAAGAAAAGAGTTGGCTTCACGCGAGTGTAATTCATCAGGTCTGGCCCTGTCTGTCCAGGCTGATGAATCGAGGAGCGGCAGAGACAAAAAGACTCGCAGCCTCTCCGCACGCCGACTTTATCAGCCACAACACCATTCATTGTTCGTATCTATTTGTCGAGCTGCGGCCGGGGAAGTCGTTAACCTGCGGCCCTCTGGGCTCCTGAACACAGGCGTCCAGACGAAGGGAAGAACGGCGAGATTCGTGTTGGCAGTGTGCTTCTGTCTTCTGATTCTGGACTGTTTTTGGAAACAAATGCTTCAGTTTTAATTCACTTATGAGTTGTAAACACTTATAGGAAAGTTAAAATTAATATTGTGTTTATGTTTAAAATTGGCGGAACGTCTGAAAGCTCCACAAAGAAGTTTGAGTAAAGAATGAAATGCTTGGGTAGCAACTACTTACATTTACTCAACCTCTTTTACGTGAGTAATTTTATTATTTAGTGTAATAAAATCATTTGTAAAATTTCTGGGTTTTCTACTCACTGAATGAAAATCAAACATGTTTTAAAGAAATATTCACCAGACACAAATTCACCTGTAATCTCTGTTAAAGTTTCATAAATTAAGTTTTTATTGATAGAAACTTTTAGTTTCTATTTTTTGTTACTTTGTAATTTCTTAAAATACCAAAATTTCCACTTAACTTTATATTTTGGTTCTTCTGATGATGTAATTTTTAAATATGAAATGATTGATAATTTGATCAGTTACTCAGTACTTTTAACCAAATACTTCTTTACTCTTGAGTAATTTCTTGGGCGGCTACTTTTTACTTCAACTTGAATACAAATATGTTGAATTTTTCGGTACTATCTGGTCATAGTCAAATATTTTCAAACATTTATTTAAGTTTCAACTCAGGGTTATGATGACAAATCCGTGTCATCATGAAGTAATCGGTTCTAAGTTACTTTCAGAACCGATTAGCCTGTTTTTGTCAAGTCCAAACCCAGTTTCACCGCCTGTCTTTTGATTTGATGTTAGGAGTTAGTATATACATCACACTGGCATCAGATTTTAACGGTTGGGACCACAAGCTATTTCTCCCCTAACGTTGGACTTTGGTTGACAAAATGGCTGAAAGACGGGCCACGAAATATATCATTGATGTTTTCACTCGATATCCATGATTATTGATCAGTTTTGTTGTTTTAAATATCTGAAATATTGCAAAACTGATGTCGTGACCTTTCCTGTTTTATCAAGTTTTCTCTCCACATCATTGCTTTTTATTTTTAAGCAGTTATGAGGCCCGGTGGGGAAAATTTGCACTGCTGCTGCGGCGCCAGTTACTCAGCAGGTTGTTGCTAGGCAACCGAAGAGCGAGTGTAGCTTTGCTAGCTGTGAGAAGTTGAGCTGCTATTTCTTTCCTCTGCCTACATCTCCCAGAATGCTGTGCGGTTGTGGCTCATAGTTCAGTGAATATTCTACATATTGAATTTTCTATCAAACGCTTCATTTATTGGTAATGTGTCTCTTGCAACATATATTGTTGTTGGTTTATTGTTCATCCCTATCCAGAGTGAAAAAGTTAAAACACGCCAACATTGGGGCGTCCTGATGTGCTGCATACAATCCACTGATCAAATGGATCAAAAGTCTTAAGTCAATCTGAACCGTGGATGTTCTAGATCAGGGGAGCTCAAGTCCAGTCCTGGAGAGCCACCATCCTGCAACTTTCAGATGCATCCCTGCTCCAACACACCTGAATCAAATGAATGGCTCGTTAGCAGGTCTGTTCAGGGCTGATCCTGATCTGTTGGCGTAAGGATGCATCTAAAAGCTGCTGGACGGTAGCTCTCGAGGACTGGACTTGAGCATCCCGTTCTAGATGATGTTCTGATTTGAGGAAAGTTAAAAATCAAGATGTTTGACTTGTAGCCTGGACACTCTGCAGGCTCTTAAACGAGGTAAAAAAACGAACTGGAGCTAAAAACACGACGAGTCAACACTGTGACTAAAGAAGGTGTTTTTTCTACAAAAAGCCTTAAAAACTCTTAAAATACTCCAACTGTTCTCCAGTAAGTCGTAGAAAAGATCCAGATGGAGCAGCAGAGACGGCGTTTCAGCCCATTTAAGCTGCAGACGTGTGTTAACTCAGGTGTAAGCTAACATTAAAGACAGTCGCCATCCTTCATGTCCCCCTGCTGAACAAAAGCCTTTTGTGGCACTCGGGCGGATTGACAGATTCAATATGGACCCGGCAGCAGAAAGCAGATTAAGTCGCTGCATCATTGCTTACGGCTCTTTTTAGACACCATTAATTACATTAGTCATTGTGAGTCATTCTTTAGCTTGAAGTAAAGAAGTTTAGAGAAATTGAAAGCTTATTAACTTTCAAGTAGTAGATAATATACATTTTATTTAAAATCCTTCAGTTTTCTTGGACATAAACTGCTTTAGCATGAGACTCTACTGTGCAGTTTAGTTACCTGTGGTTAGATATTCCTGTTGAGGCAGTAAATCAGAGGATATGAGTTGTCAGGTTGAGCTACTCTTCATGATTAATGGCAGAAAACGCCCACAACAGCAGCAAAGAGCAATCCAGATGTTGTGGAGTTTACAGCCGGGAATTAGAAGCTATAAAACATCAACAAAGTTGTTTTTGATTAACTGAAGCTTTGACGGGACAACTTTTCATGCAGGATTGATCAATAATCAATAATGGAAGTCACAAAACGTCTGAGAGATAAATAATCTTGGTTAATGACTGACTGGACAGAACAACTTGGTATAATCTCTGTAATTCAGTGTATAGTTTGACTTCACTCCTTGAGATACCCAGAATTGAATGATTAGATTAAAGCAGTTTAATGAGCTGAAATGGCCCAGTCAAAGTGCAGATCTTCTTTACATCTAGTCTGACTGAGCCTTGGGGTGTTTTTTACATTTTTTATACTCAATAGTCCTGTAGACTCGATTCGAATGGGAACCATAATGCAACATTTGAGGTTTATTTCTCAAACAACTCAAACCTGTTCCCCTCCTCGCCTGTGGGGGCGCTGCAGCACATAATAAATTGACCGTTTATCTTACCTGTTGCCTGAAAGTACTGGTTGTAAACAGAGAAAAACTAGAGAATTTAAATGATAAAATAGCAGTTTTTTTATTATTTAAATAACCACCTAGCAGCGTTCAGATTGATTTCTGTTTCTCTTCCTTCACGTTTAATTAATCTTGTTTCAAAACTGAGTTCATCTGCAGAAATCACACAAATGGGTAAATTAAACATGACTTTTGTTAAAAAAAGAAGAAAACCTTCACATCATCTGAACCTCTTCATCGTTTCATGAAAACATTCGGTTCACCAGAGGGCAAAACTACGAGCATCAGGATATTTCCGTCTTCTTTTCCCATGGAAACCAGTTAAATTTCCCCGACTGAATCAATAATTTTAAACTCTTTTTTTTTGTTGCCTGCTATGAAATTTGATACGCTTCATGTCTGTTAGAACCAGCAGCTACTTAACTCGGCCAGCTTTGCGTAAAATGTGGAAACAGATGGAAATATTTGGCCTGCCTCAGTCTGAAAAAACGTTTTCATTCATTTCCTCCAAAGTATGAGGCGCGGGCTGCTTCGTTTTTCTGTTTTATCACTTATTTAAACCTCCTGACAGCCTTAACTGACGTTTTATTGCCCCTCTCTCTGCCCTCTTCTGTCTTTCTTTCACCATCTCCTCTTTCCACATTCGGTGCATCATGCAGACTTTATGCTTCCAGTCACTCAGCAGTCAGATTAATTTGATTGTAATCTATCTGAAGCTCCTCTGCTACTGAAGCAAAATCCGTTTTGCAAAAAAATAAATAAAAGTATTTCTGTTGATAAGAAAGCTGAGATAAGTGCAAGGCATCAAGCCCAGGTTGTCTCGTCTGCAGAAAGTCATCATCTTTTCACCTCCACATGAAACCGAGCTACAGATATGAAATGTCTTGAAACTTCTTGTTATCTCTCTTGCTTCTGAAACATGCCGGCTGAATAGCAACGAGAAAACCAGCAGCAGAAACGTTGTTATTGTTCATATTTCAAGCATTCGCACAACGCTGGAGTGCAGAAAGGCGATTCTTTTACAGGCCGTTCGTAGAACGAAGTGGTTAACAAAATGAAACCAAAATAAAACCTGGAGATGTAGGAATTATTAATTCAATGCAGTCCGCCACAGCGAAGGGCAAAACAACGCAGAAAAACCATAAACAACTCAAAACCACTCGTATTCTTATTTTTCTTGCCATCTGTGTCTGCTACGCTACACAGACTTGTTGCTATAGCAACTAACAACAACGCCACCATACGTTTCAGGATTCAATACCAAAAAACACTAACAGTCTTAAGTTTTTAGGCTTTATGTTTATTTTACAAATATTAATAAATGATTGTCGTTAGATCAGCTGCCGCTGCTATTAGCCAAGCTAACCCAGATTAGCTAAATTTAAACACCTGCTCTGCTGACCTGTCAGAGCTGCTGCTCAGGTCGTTTCTTTAATTTTTTTTTGACTGAACTGAAACACACAGAATCCCGCAGTACATCTACATGTTACGGTTTTCATAGTCAAGCTAGCTGAGCTATTCTTTTAATTAAAACTTTTTCCTGACCTTATCTAGTTGCCATCGTGTTGACACTTAGTAGCAATTCACTGCGTCCCTTTTTCTTTTGCATATCAGATTGAGCGTTTTATGTTGACAACAGCATTTAACATTTTTAAAGAATGAATCTGAACAAAACATTTCCTGGTGAGCCTTTATAAATGTAATGTTGGAGACTCAGATCATATCGAACTCCTGAATTTAAATAAAAACATTTTACAAGTTACTGATTTGCACTCAAAACCATTGGAAAAACTGCTGAATATTTTAAAAAAGCTTCTTTCTTTGTTTTAGAAACTGTTGCTTTAATGGCTCCGTATTTACACTGAAATGGTTTTCATGTTAACATAATAGCTAAAGAAAATGTGTTTTTATACCCGTGAAGTAGCTCCATCTCCTGCAGACTCTATATTGTAAAAGCCTGCTGATTTCATCCACTCCAAATAAATTTAGTTGCAGATCACATAGGCGAACAAACATGTGTTACCTTGGAAACTGTTGATCACACCTCAACACCTTTTATTATCCTCATATAGACGCTGGCACACCAAATGTTGCAGGCATGTTATTATTCGAAACATTATGTGTTTGATAATAAAGTTATAAATCTGTTTATATTCCTCAGGTCTCTTTATTTGCTGCTCTGTTGCCTTTATTTTCATTTCTCCATTAAATACATGAACTAATCTGTTTCCTGCTATCCTAAAAGTGCGGATGAGACGTCTGGTCCTGCTTGAGCTTGACATATGGCGAGTTGATGCGCTGCTTAATGTCGATTCCCAGGCGAGAGATGCCTGATGAATCGCACACTAATGAACTTGTCGAATGATAGATTAGAGCGGAGGATCTGGAGACACACGAAGAACACAGGAACATGATGTTCGCTCACTCACACTTGCTTGATCCTCTTTTTATTTCTGCACAAACAAATCCATGCATTCTCACAACACACACCGCCGTCCTGCGTTTCATCTCTGCTGAGCTGCTTCTGTTCTCAGGAAGCTACATGTGGATCCACCGGCGAAGTGTTGTTCCCACATTAGCATGAAAAACAGCAGCAGTGCGGGAGATGAAGCAGACTGGGATGTGAAATCGTTCTGGTGTTTAAATAAGATGTTTGGAAAGGGAAACTGCAGCAAATCAAAGCTTGTGTGAATGTGTAAGCAACATGTTTTAGTGTGCAGCAGTTGCTATTCTACAAAACGTGGGACCTCGTTCTGCCCGAATGTCTATTTAGATTCCCGTTTCAAAGCTAAATAGCTGCAATAATTCGGATTACTTAGCGTTTTATAGAAGGAAATAAAAATAGGACTTTATTTTTCAGGGTTATACTTTCACATTTATAAATGTAACAATATTTAAGTAGAAAACTAGCTCAATAAATAAACTGTTGGCTATGAATGCTAAATTTTTAGTTCGTTAAAATTTTTTATTTCTTAGCTAAATATTTAGATTAGAGGTAAGTATTTAGCTTTACTAAATTTAGTTAGGGAGGTAAATGTTTAGCTGTTTAGCTTCAAACTAAACAGTCTCATCAGCAGGAGTTTATATAGAACCAGCTTTTATTTTGATGATTTATGTTCGCTTATCGAAATGAATTTGTATATTAGCTAAATATTTAGGTTGGAGCTAAATATGTAGCTTGCTAACAAAATATTTTTGCTTTAACTTAAATATGATCTTGCTGGCAAATTTTTTTTAGTTTGAAGCAAAATATTTGCCTTCGAACTAAATTTAGCTTGCTAATTCTTTTAGCTTCAAACTACAAATTTTGCTTAAAATTAAATATTTAGCTTGCTAAATCAGTATTTAGTTTGTATCTAAATATTTAGTTTGCTAACCAAATATTTAGATCAGAGATAACTTTTAGCTTGTTAATGAAATACTTACATTGGAGGTAAATATTTAGTTTACTAACAAGATAATTATTTAGGGGTAAATATTTAGCTTAACAATTTAAACTTGGAACCAAATATTTAGTTCACAACAAATACCGCTGTCCTGCATTTCATCTCTGCTTCTTCACATTTGTTCTCAGGAAGCTACGTGTGGATTCGTCGACGAAGCGACGCATGTTTGCAGTTTTTATTAAGCATGTCATAGCATGAAAAAAATGGGGGATTATTGTTGTTCATTCATTTATAAGTGTCAGTTTCCAACTTAATATTTAATTAGCCAGCTTTTGGCTGTCTAATATTTAGCTAACTGAAATATTTAACTCAGCTAGCTATATATCTTAGCTATCTCAGAGCTAAATGTTTAGTTTATACACTAAATATTTAACTTTCTAACTTAATTTTTAGCTTTTTAGCTATTTTTAAGCAAATATTTAGCTTTGAACTAAATTTAGCTTGTTAGCTTTAATTTGGAGCTAATTATTTAGCTTGCTAACATCAGTTTCAGTCTGAAGCTAATTAATAAACTTTAAACCAAAAGAATTTCCTTAAAGTTTTATCTGTAGCTTCCTAGCATAGCATTTAGTGACTAAGTATCTAGCTTGCTAATTAAATATTTGTTTGAAATATAAGTTAATAACATGATGTTTGATATTTTTTCATCCATAAACAGCACCACATACAGATATTTGGGGTTTTTTAACAGAAGACTTTTGAATCTTGAGTGTCTGCTGCATATTTGAAGATCCTCCATTAAAACATTTGGCAGGACACAACAGATGCATAAGACACTTTAAACAAGCTCTTGCTATTGTCTGGTGAGGAAAAGTCACAAATCAAAATTCTATGATGATAAAATAAGAGGAGGTAATTAGTTTCTTTCAAACTATTTACTGGGGATAATTTATTTTCTAAAAGTCACTCCATAAAAGGTAGCTGTGTGCATTTTTCTTTGCCTTTTTGTGACAGATGGAAGTTGAAGCTTCCAAGACAAACGATTAAAGACAAAATTCCCGTATTTGAAGAGCTTTCCTGCCAGATCCACCAGGGAGAGTCAGATATAAGAGGCCAGCTGAGGGGCAAAGCTCCCAACTTTCTCAATAAACACAATTATGGCAAAAACAGATTTCTGTTGGAACGTCATTCAAACTTCCTGAGGAAAAATTCACTTACATCCGTCTTAATGTCTCTCAGCAGGAACCTGTACAAGCAGGTGCTCATAATAATGCTAAATGCTTAGTTTGAATGGTAAATACTGGAATTTCCTAACTAAATATTTAGCTAGCTAACTATTTTTTTTAAAATTTGAGGCTAAAGTAGTTTGTGACTTTCTGGTATGCAAGTTTTGAGCAAAAAACAAAATGCGAACTAGGCGTGTTTCCATCTAGCGGTTTGGAGCTAAAAACATGAATTTATCACATGTTGACAATGTGCATGGCTGTAATAATCAGGAAGTTGCGGTTATAAACTAGCATGGACCAAACATCTCAGAAAAATGGAGAGTCTGAGCTGAACTGGAAAACATGTTTCCATTTTTTTAGTGCATTAACTCTTTTTAGAGAAGCCAACAAATACTGAGCATAAAATCTTTAAGAAATTGAAGAAGTTATTCAATTTTGCCATTTCCATCAACCTTTTTTTTTGCAGTACTTAAAAAATTTGTATAAAATACGCTAACAAAAACATGACTACTGTTCTGCAAAAAACAGATATCCGAAGTGAACAGCTCTAGTTAGTTAAATTTCTTAGTGTGCCCATTAAAAAAAAAAATAAAAAATTTTTCCACTTACAGATGTGACGTCACGCTGCTAAAAGCCATAAAGCCGCTCGCCGACGACCATTGGGTTTAGCTGTGAAGTTGTCAAAATAATGCGCTAAATCCTAAATGTGATCTATGAAAGGAAAAGGGACACAGCGCTTTGCTACTAACTGTTAACTCTACGACAACTAGAAAAGCTCAGGAAAAAGTTTTAATTACAAAATAGAGGGAAGTAGCTCAGTTACGCTAGCTTGACTTTGACTATCTTAACATGTAGATGTGTTGTGGAATTCGGTGTTTCGGTTCAATTACAAAATAAAAAGGCGACCCACTCTTAACTCTGACAGGTCATCGTTAGAGAACTGTAACCGACCCCACGTTCTGTTCTTTGGGCGGGGAACGTTTGCGTGTTTTGTTGTTGTTGCTGTTGTCAGTTGCTATAGCAACGGGTTTGTGTGTAGCATAGACGACACAAAGCGCGAGAAAAAAGGAGTGGTTTTGAGTTATTCAACAGTATTTCTGCGTTATTTTTCCGTTTGCTGTAGCGCGTCACACTAAATGAATAATATCTTTTTGCTAACGTAATCGTTCAACCGCAGCAACGCAGCTGTGGATGGCATGTAAAAAAAAATTGTCTTGTGCACATTTGCAAAATTTCCAGATGTAAACAATAACATGCAACGTGCCTGTATTGTTGTACTTTAACATTTTCAGCTGTTTTGAAGCCCCAGATGTAGCCAGTGCTTCTTTAAACTGCCAGAATGTGTCAGCTCTTTACACATATTGTACATTTTGCTGTTCTTTTCGACAGATATGCATGGTTTTGTACCTCGCAGGTTGAAATGTTAGTCCATTAGCCTCTCTGGGATGTTGCAGAGTTCATTCCCGAAGCACAGTGCTGTGCGATCAATAGAAAGACCGACTCCTGACATCTGATGTTTTTACTGTCCGTGTTAAACTGGAATCCCAATCAGCACCATTATTGTTTTTAAAATGATTGTTTTGTTGGAAGAACATGCAGCCGCTATCCATGACTGTAGTTTCATCAAACGCATTACAACTCTCAAGTCAGAGATACTGCCTCAATGTTAAAGCAACAATGTGATTTATGTAGAAACGGGGAAAAATCTTCCCTTTGTCACGCGATTCCTGCAGTAGAAGTACAGGCGTCTTTCCTTACATGATGTAATCATCGGTAATAACTCAAACTTGATCATAAAATGTAAAATAGCGTGCCTCATCTGACAGCAGGACGTGAGATTAGGATTTACTCTGGTGCCTGACATGTTTTTTATTTGAACACAAACATGCCTGTATTACACAATTTGACATAAATCTTGTATTTGCTTTCATTTCTTTGAAAAACACCAACAACATGAATGAAGCTGGGTGACACTGAGTTAATGGATGGCTTCGGGCTGCATGCAGCCTCATCCTCATCGTGACTAATTCCAGAGACTAATCTGGTTGTAAATGCTAAACCTGCCACTCTCTTCTCTACAGTCAGTCCCCTTCAGCTTATTTCTGTAACGTAATGGTCGCACGGCTGCTTTAAAGAGATATCACTTTATTTTTTAATGGCTTTCAGAGCTAAACTTAACAGTTCTGGTTCATCTGATGTAAGAGATGTTGGTTATATTTTTAGTTTAGCAATCATTAGTTGGATTTAACTTGGCTCCTTTTAGAAAATCTGAAACCTGCTGATACTGGTTTGATAGAAAAATGTGTTTTTAGCTACCCTGCTAAAAACAGGCTAGCTAAAAAGCTTACTACTTTTATATGAAGCTCATATAAAAGTAGTAAGCACTTTTATTAAACTATGCTTTTCAGGCAGGAGAATAATTAAAGTTTTCTTATGTTTCTAGCTAGCATCAAGTTAACTTAGTTTAATGTAAAAGTAGTTGGCATTGTTATTAATTTTTTCCAATCAACATCTTTTCCCAAAACATAATAGCAATTAGTTAGTACTGTAATTAGACAAAACCTTTCAGGCAAGAGAATTGACCAAATTAAAAAAAGTGGCATCATATTTGTAGCTAGCATAAGCTTAGCTTAGCTTAATACACAAATAGTTAGCATTCTAATTAGACATTTTTCTGGCAGGAGAATTGACCTGATGAAACTCGTCAGATGTTTCATCAAAAAGAACTTCAATAATCTGATAATATCGCTGCTGCTTCAATATCCTCAAGTTAGCTTAGCTTGATTTAAACTGTAATCATTTATTGTTCCACCAAATTCAACTCCCAAAACTTCAAAAGCTCACTCAAGTTGTTTAACCGAACTGCTTAAAAAGACATAAACAGTTAAAGATAAAAATAGTTTCCAATGAAATTAGACAACATTTTTTATTCAGAAAAATTAGCCCAGTTGAAGAAGTGCTGTTTCTAGCTAGCATCAAGTTATCTTAAGTTAATACAAAAAAATCTGAGATTAAAGTTTTCAGGCAACACAATCGACCGCCACAGCGCAGATCACTAAAAGAAATAAAATTAAATACCATATCAAACCAAATAAAATAACTTATTCAAAAATAAATATTCAGTCCTAAGAAAACGATTGAAGTCGTTGTTTACGTTGCACCAAACTGGTTGTTGTGATTTCTGTTCAACCCACAGGGTATTTGTGGCTTTATGAATAATATTTGTTCTCCAACTGATTCAATGTGCTAATGAGGTTATTAACTTGGTCCATCAGTCTTGCTGGCTGCTAGAAGCCTCCTCTGTTAATGAAGGTTTAGGTGACACGATAAATACCATTAGCTTTGTTGTGATTGCAAGGCCTTCAAGCAGGTTAGCAGCTCCTCAGTCAAGCTTAGCCATTAGGCAAACATAATTACAAAAAAACCCCACATGGTTAGAGTAATAGCAGTTTATTTTTGGTGCAAAGTACATTTAACCTCACTTTAGTATTAAAATTGATTTATTAGACAATAGATGGATGGATGGATATCAACTGACTTTACGCTGAAAAGCAATTTCATGCCAAGTTGTTGAGACTTTCGGTCTTAAGATGAATGTTAGGCAGGCAGGCTGAGACACTGTAAAAATTCACCGCCGTTCAGTCGCAGTACATGAGAGAAAAAGAGACGATTAGTGCCGTGGAGGCTCGACGTCCACTCATGCACCATTTCAGTCATTCGCAGTAGATTGCATTTCTGCAATTTCGGCTTGTTCTCCTTCACTGGAGTGGAGTGCAATAACAAACTCTTCATCTCTTTTCAAGAAAATAGCAGAAATTCTCAGGAAAAAACACTTTTGATGAATATTTAGATTATGCGAAGTATATGCTGAGTTGACTTTATTACAATATTCTTCCCTCACGGCTACAGATGCATAAATGTGGAAGAAGGATGTTCTGGTTGGGAATTAAGCATCAACGTGACGGAAAACGTTAACCAAGTCATTCTGAGTCTTCACGGCTGAGTTTTAGATTATTCTTTTGCCAAAAAAGAAAGAAGCTGAAAAACGAATCAAGGTGGGAAAACACCAAAGCTAAATTCACTATAAATGGCAGAAGCAAACAAACCTCTATGAATTTTGGAGAATCTCACTTTAAAACTTTGACAAACACAAAACTAACTGCTTGGAATTGCATTTAAAATACAAAAAATCAAATAAATTCTCTGCTTTCGAACTGAAGTCCAGTTTGTCTTTGGTAGAAAGCTGGTAAAATTAAGTTGGATTTGTAGATTATCTTGAGTAACAAAGTCCTGTTATGCTTCCTTGAACAGGTTAAGATAATTTTGAGCTTTACAAAATATGTTCATTATATTTTTGGCTCAAAATCATCCTTGGACAATAAGATTTTAGTCTTTTCAGTTCAGAATGAGCTGTTTATGGTCCTTTTAAAACTTTAAATGCAAATTTATCTGCTGGCCACGCCCCCCTGCCTCAATGCTAACACTCACACTTGAAAATGGCTGCAAATTGTACAACCGTAGATCTTTGAAAAGCAGAAGTGGAGTCTCCTGCACAACCAACAAGAAGCAACATGTGATTTCTGGACGGCAAGTCAACAACAAAACACTTGTCTTTTCCAGCAGCCATTGTACAGAGGTAAAATCAGCTGATCAAATGTCCTGAAGAGCTGATTGGGTTTCTAGGCAGCAGTGCAGTGCCCAGGATGTTTTTAAAACGGCTAATTTTCCAGACACCAAAAAAAAAAAAAGACTGGATGGTTTTCTTTATTGGGTGAGCTTCCCCTGAACACCTGACACAGGACCTACAGGTGATTATATTTCAGGATTGAATGTTTACATACAGCGGTAAAACCAGCTGACCAAACTTGCTGGATCTCTGCTGGGGTTGCTAGGTGAGGAGCAGTGCCAGCCTATTTGTAACTCAACATGTGGAATATTTTTTAAATGTCTCATTTGCCAGACACCATTAAATATTAACTTATTGCAGAAAAAAAGCTGGGCGGTTGTTTTCTTTTGTTTTGTTTTTTTAATCGCTTGGGCAGTTTTAGGAGTGGAAACCCAAATGGAAGGTCAAAAAACAGGCAAAATGTGACTTTTACATAATATGTCCCCTTTTAAGAGATGCCAAAAACTGATTTTCAGTGAATGATGCATAAAATGAATCCAAACCGGATGCAAAGCACATGAAAACTCTGGGTGTACAGGGGTGTTGGCCTGACCACAATGAGACGCCCCGCCTTGCCGACCCAGTTTTGTGTCTGCGCTGCGACTGCAGAGGGAGGCACCGGCGCTCTCCATTACCCCTGGAATGGCAGAGGAATTGAATTAGCCCAAGGTGGCTTAAGCATGTGGGCTTGTGTGAACCTGCTAGCAGGGTGCGAGTGCATCATCTTTCACAATCAGCAGGCTGTGCGATGTACCAGGGAAAATGAGGCCGTGCGGCGCTGCAGATGGACTGGCACCTCGCTGGTGAAGTTTGGGCTTTTTTCTCCTCCTTTTGAGATTTAAAGACTGCAAAGGAACAAAAGACGAACAGTATCACTCAATCTGGGTCAGACAAAAACTTCTTCATTACAGTAAACTAGTGGTAAAAGATCCTCCAGCAGAGCTGAACCAGTGGGCCTTTTATTCTGTTTACTGTTGCTGCTTAACTGGTTAGCAAACAGATTAGCATCTATAATTATTGTGTTGCTTAGCAACATGAAGGCCTTGGATGTCCAACCTTTTTATCACTTGGGTGAAAATTGTTACATATACAGTAGCTATGAACAAAAAAAAATTATAAAACTGAATCATACAAATTGTCTTTTAATTTGTGTTTTTAGAAAAGAAATGCTCTTTGGACCTTCCAAATAGGTAAAAATTAGGACGGAAAATGATAAAGAAACAATTAAAGGTTTAAAAATGGAACAACAAATTCAGGTTTTAGATTTTTATTTAATTTTTCTTTGTAGAATTGCATTTAATTTCCACAACAGAATGATACCAGAAGTGACAGTCATTTGCATTTAGATCCAGTTTTTAATATTAGGCTGGAAATTATGTCCAGATATAAGCATCTCAGAAATCAATGAAGTTTATTTGCATAGCGCATTTCAGCTTTAAAGTGCTTCACATCATAAAAACAACACAGTGCATAAAATTTACTTATCTTTTTGTAAAAGTTGCTTTCCTTTTATATTAAAACCTGAAAATATGGATAAAATGATTGCTCTTTAAAAATTACAATAGATTTAAGAAAATGGACGTACGCTCAAATCATGCCGTCGACTGCAAAGGAGGCACACTTTGAAGAAAATGACTTAGTTTGAGACATTATGAAGGAAGTTGCTGTTACTTTGGGGATTAGGTTGCTTAAGTCGTATGTCAAACTTTCACTTGTATATTACAAAAGAATTCAACAGATTTCCTGCAGTTTGTATTTATAGAAAAATGTTTTTATTTAGCTGGACTGAACTCAAAAGTGTCTCTTTGTAATCAGAACAGGAAGCTGCAGAGACCTAATAACATTGTTTCTTGTGTTTATACTTTTTTTATTCCTCCTTAATTGTGCGTCCATATTTGCTTCTCATAAAGTTACTGTGAGGTTTCTGATCCACAAAGTCTTGTATGAATCTGCGGCGGCTGACGCGTCTTATCAGCCGCAGCCTCGTCTTTTCCTGTCTGTGTGACTCCAGAGCCCGGCCTTTGAAAGCACTCGGAGGAAGGAAACGTAGTATTCATCGTCCCAGTGAGGCTTTTTTCTGGTTTACCTTCTTCCTCACGTGAACTATTGTGTGTGACGTAGTTTACACACTCATGTCTTTGTGTTTTCTTGCCTAAAATTAGCTTTTCAAGGCAGCATTTTAAGAGGGAGTGCACTCATGCATTTTGGTGACAATGTTATCACATGGCACACCAGGAAGTGGGAGCTTTCAGTTTGGGCTGTGAACTGCTTTGTGGCTCCTCTATCTCTGCAGCCATGCACCAAACTTTGGCTAATAGCTGAGATAAGACTTGTTGTTTGAGGAAGCAGCAAAGTCACAGCAGATTGTCTAGAAAGGACCTTTTTTTATTATTATTATTTTTTTTAAGAAACTCAGATTAAAGGTCACAAAAAGAAGGATAATAAACCTTAAAGCAGGGGTGTCCATAATCCCAAATAGCTATTTACTAGTAAATTAAAATGAAAAGAAAACCCTTACCATTAAAAAAAAAGAAAAAGTTAAATTGGTCACTGAAATTCTTGTGCAAAAAACTTACAAAAGTTCCCACAGGAGAGCCAAACTTATAGTATTCTTGAACTGTAAACAGGGGCCACACAGAGTTGTTCCAAGGGCCACAAATGATTGTGAGAAAATCAGGAATAATTGTGGGAAAATCAAATTCTGTCATGTTTTAAAGTGTTGCTTTTGATAGTGCAGGTATGTCGGGATCAGAGGAGTGGAACTCAGTGTTCTGCGTGTTACTTTTTCTTAGGATATCTGGGTGACCTATAATGCAAAATTCTAATTTTGCATGATTTTGTACTCCTATTTGGATCTCAGCTGCTTTTAAAAACACCAAAAGTGTTTGGAAAGTGAGCCTTTTCAAAACCCTTAAGTTATATTTCAAGGGCACTGCGTAATTTTCCAGCAATTCAAGCTGAGCTCCAGCACATTTGGTCAGCTGGTTTCACCCCTGTGTGCACCAAAAAGTCAAGTGTTTATTCCCATCTTCCCAACCAGAATTCTTGTTGGCTGTGCAGGAGCCTCTACTAATGCTTTTCAAAGATGTACAGTTGTATAATTGGGCTCCTGTTTGCAGTTATTTTCATGCGCGAGTGTAAACGTTGAGTTGGGGGCGTGGCCAGCAGCAGCTTATTTGGATTTAAAGCGACAAGACGCCCTAAGACATCTCATTCTGAAACTCAAAATAGGCAGAACTTGACCAGACTTTAGAATTAGTAGTGATTTTGTGGGAAACAAAAGTTTCAGATACTGTTCATCTCCTTTAAATGTTCATGAAGTAGTATTGATCAAGAACACTTCAGAAAATTACATGAGATCCATGTTGTACATTAATAAAGGACTCAATCAGCTGCCGTACCTCCCCACTGTGGCATTTAGGAGACATAATGAGTCCCTTGCTCTTTTCGACCTGTTTAGATCCTGAGTGTAAATACACAAAGAACAAGATGTGGTAAAAATCCACGCATCAGTGCCCTGTCAACAGCTGCTCCTCTGGAGAGCAATCATCACTGACTCAAGCCGTCATGTTGATGGATCTATCAGCGCCTGGCTCGGGTCCCAGAAGTCCCTGGCTTTGTGGTTGGACCATATTGTCAGCGCAGTTTGAGACCCGGCACCAGGACTCATAATCCTTTTCTCGTGCCACAAACACCTACTGACAACTTTAATTAGAGCCTCGAGAGAGAGAAAGATGTCTTCAGTCCTTTCATAGTCGGGTGGGCATGAAACACACAGTTCTTCAAGTGTTTTCGTTATAAGGCGCAGTCTGTCTGTAAAAATGTGTTTGTGCTTCATTTGGATGTCCTGTGATAATACTCATTAAAGGCTCCGTGACATCAGTAATTATTTGATCTAAAAGCTCAAGAGACTCCGGTTTTGTAAAAACAGGCTCAAATTAAGACTAACAAAAATAATTACAGGGTTTAAATTTATCTGTAAAATCTATTGTCCAGTTCATTTATGGCTGTTATTCCAGCCTGTGGAGAATCTGTTTCAAATAATAGTTCTTGTTGGTGTTGCCGTTAAAATCAAAACCCTGTTTGGACATAATTCACATTTTGTTTTTCACTAAAATATTTGCCTGAAAATTGGATTGGAACATGACTGTCTGCTCTTCCAGCTCAAATGTTTGCAAATCTTTGTCGAAAAAACATAATTTCCCAATTGCAGTGTCTCCATTAAATAAGAAATGCAATCAAAATCACACATGAATAAATTTGAGTTCCACTACGGTTGCTAGGTAACGGGCGGGATTCCGCTGGGGTTGTTTGGTAACGGGCGGGATTCCGCTGGGGTTGCTTGGTAACGGGCGGAATTCCACTGGGGTTGCTTGGTAACGGGCGGGATTCCGCTGGGGTTGCTTGGTAACGGGCGGGATTCCGCTGGGGTTGCTTGGTAACGGGCAGAATTCCACTGGGGTTGCTTGGTAACGGGCGGGATTCCGCTGGGGTTGCTTGGTAACGGGCGGGATTCCGCTGGGGTTGCTTGGTAACGGGCGGGATTCCGCTGGGGTTGCTAGGTAACGGCATTCCGGAAGTACAACTGAAACATGTTCCTGCCAACAAAATGCCCTCATGAAGCAAACTTTTCTGAATCATAAGTGAACTCTGTGCATAAATTGCAGACGTAGGAGTAAAATGTTTAGATGAGGTCAAGTGACCTAGGATGAGTTTGAGGATGGGACTTAATCGCTCTAAATGGTAAAACTGTTACATAACATGCATGAAATCAACCGTGAACGTAGCTTCCCATCACAGGACCGGCCGCTACAGGAACTGGTTAAAACAGGAGGAAAACTGTGCTAAATTTGAGATCTCTATCAGAGTTTTAAATAACACACAAATGCATTCAAAAGGAAACGGAGGCCAGATTGATGGATCAATCTGCACCTCTGCTGCCTTCCTTGTGACTTCAGGGTCTAAACAGCACAGAAAGATCTTGTTTGTGAAAGTCCCCATCATGACACACAACACGGCCAGACACCCACTGCTGCCTGCGCCGCGGCTGACAAGCGACTAATGACTTTCAATGAGGGTTTCTGCAAACAGCCTCATGAATTAGTCATCGCCTTCCTTGACCCGTGCGTTGATACGATCTCAGCCGGCCGCCGCAGCCTCCTGAGGACCAGATGGGTTATGTAAGTTTACAGATAGTTGACTGCAGAGAACGGGACGAAGCTTAGCAGTCAGGAGCACTAATAATGAGTGATGGTGGCAATCTGTAGTTAATGCGAGAGTTGTTGCTTTATAAATGCGTTTAATGCATCAGTAATAGGTACATGGCGCGTGCTTTGCTTACCAGAGAACAAAGATTTGCATGTTTGATGGTTGATTAAAGCAGTGATGTTGCGTTAATAGTTATGCAGGAAACTACAACAGAGTATTGCTTACTATTAAAAAATTATAAAATAAATTAAGAGAATAAAGTCATAACTTTATGAGGACAAAGTCATAATATTACAAGAATAAAGTTGTACAAGAATAGTTGAAAAAAGTCTCTTGTAATATAACTAATATTAATATTACAGCATCGTAATATAGTAAAGGTAATGTCACCATAAAGTTGGCTCTAGAAATATGACGACTTTATTCTCATACTACCTTCTTCTCATTTTATGACTTTAAAATCTTTTTTTCCTTAGCGTGGCCCTAATGCTTCATCATAGGAAACCAGAATATCCAGAGAAAACCCAAAGTTTTCAGGTGGAGTTTTCTGGTACATTTTAAAGGTTTTTCTTTTTTTCTCTTTACATCTTATGTAAATTGCACACAGTTTATATATAAATAAATATAAAAAGACAAAAGGCCTTTTGGTCAACTTGTGTTTGTGGAGACATTCAAGTGTTTTTAAACGTGAAAGATCGTCCACATCTTAAAACTCAATTAGTAGAACAACATGCCAATCTAATGATGGAAACTCACTGATTTATTGCCCTCTTGTGTTTCTACCATGCCTGACATAATGACCACGTATTAAAAATGTTACCAAAGACTCTTTAATGAACAGAATATAATGTGGAGGCTCCACTGAGCACAACATGAACTGTAATTATTATGTCCTTCAATGAAAAATTAAGCTCAACGCAAAATGGGCCCAATTTTCTTTTTTGTATAAACACAAAACAATCAGAGTTATTTCCGTGTCGTCCTAAAACAACCTCTCTCACATTTGTTTATGAATCTTGTCTTAACTTTATGTCAAAGTGTTAATTTGTTTCCCACCTGTAAAGTAGATAAAACACTCAGGGTTGCCAGATCTGACAGTTTCCAGTCCAGAAACAACATAAAACCTGTCCAACTCCAAAAAGATTCAACTCCCAAAAACACGCAAACATTTCTCACACAAAGAACAGAACATTCAGTCCGTTACAGTTTTATGTTTTTAGGCTTGATGTTTATTTTGCGATCACTAAGTGATCGTCTGAACACAGCAGAGGTTGATTAGCTCAGTTTAAACACCTGATCTTCTGATGATCCGTTGGTGTGTAGGTCGCCTTTTTTTTTTGTTTTTTAACTGAACCAAAACACACAGGATTCCACAGCACATCTACATGCTACGCTTGTCAAAGTCAAGCTAGCATTATATTAAAAGGATCTGATATAATTCTGATTCTACTTCCTTCTCCCTCGCTATTTTTTTTTTTTACTAAACTTTTCTCTCACCTTATCCAGTTGTGCTAGTGTTGACAATTAGTAGGAAAGCACTGCGTCCGTTTTTCTGTAATATATCACACATACATGTACGATTTAGCACATTATCCTGACACCTTCACAGCTTCCACCAATGGTAGTAACTGTTGCTGAGCAGCTTTTCCCCTGGATTTTGCCTGTGAAGTCAGGCTGGAACGTGTCTAAATCTTTACAATAAGTTTCACTGCTCTAATTAAACAGATTTACTCTTTGGTTTACTGGGATGTGAAGTGGCAACCTGTTTTGTCCTCCAGCAGGAAGCTGGGGCGGGATCTTGTGTGTTTGATGTGTCTGTATTTACATTCAACTGCATTCAGATTTAACAACAAACTTATTTATTTTCCCAGCTGGACGTGTTCAACAGAAGTCTCCCAATCTGAAAACGATACGGCGGTCATCCCAGATTGACAGATACTCAACTGAGCATTCATACAACCGGCGCTTTTCCCACGTCCAGCGCGGGTCATATGGGACGTAGGACCGTCGGCCCCGGAGAAAGCGCCGCGGCCCGCTGTGCCTGCGAAGTCACACAAGAGTCACAATCTGTGCTGCTTCTGGTTTGCGAGACGTCTGCAGGCCGAGACAGATGGGAGCGAGAGCTGCGTCATCTGGTGGCGAACGGGGCACCAAGGCAACCATCGTGTAACGAGATCCGCGCTGAGCTGACGGTGAAAACTGTCGCCCTGAGTGGAGAACCGGCATCCAAACCTCAATGAAACAACTTTATCCAGAAAGTACTTCATAACAACCAGAGGGCTCCACATAACTGTCTGGAAATATGAAGTAACACAATTAAAAACAATTGAAAGGACGAAGCAAAGAATAAAAATGTCTTTTTATGACGCGTTTTGTGAGCAGGAAGTGAAGGAGTTATTCCTGCGGTCTACAACCTGTGGCTCCGGACCAACAAGTGGGTGTTTGGACCTTCCACCATTGAACCTAATAACTAGTTTTGGGGCTGAAACGGTTCCTCGAATGATTCGAGTACCTTGATCATTAAAATTTACCTGCCTCAAACTTTCATTAATCTGTTTTATTATTTAGCGCACCGTGTTCCGGCAAGAATATTATTGCGTTGCGTGGAGCTCTGACTTCCGCCTCTGAGTTGTTGACAAGTATTAATGGCATAAGATGAATCTTAAATCTTACATTTAAGATTTAAGTGCTAAATCTTAAATGTACGAGCAATCCGCTTTGCATTCACCTGCTGTGTTTTGCAACCATGTTTTTGCAGTTTTTTAATATTTTTCCCTAATACATTTGGTTTTCAGTTCATTCACAAACACAATTGACCCTTTGCAACAAGTCACTTAATCATTCAAAGCGAAACTTAGTGACTGAAATTGTTTTCCAAAGTTGTTTTCATCAGTTTATTCATGGCTTCTTCTTGTTCCCAGCTAATTTGTCTGTGAACGTAACACACCTGGTTGGTAGCTAGCTCAGAAACCAACACGTACCTCCTCCCTCCTGACGCGTTGATCAAATTACCGACTTTGCCTGAATTCACGCCACATGAATTATGACTATGTCATAAACAGATTACGCCGCAGCTGCATTATAAACACACAAAAGACGAGATGCTAACCAGCTTTTCCCCATACATGCTAGGCTACATCGCCATTACTGATGGTCAGACGCCTACATAATGCAGGATTTGATATCTTCTATCATATTTATTTATAAGTTATAAAAAGTGTTTGTTGCAAATCCGTGATTACTGACGGCTGCCTGCTGTCAACCACCGCGCATCTTTCCTCATTAAAAGTTATAAAAATAAAATGAGAAGTTTGGTTTTCATCCTTGTCTGTTTGTGCAGCTTCCTGTGATCATTTTAATGCGAAATCAACTAAATAAAAGCGATATTCGGCTACCACTTGTGCGGTGATGTCACGTGCAAACGGTCAGCAGAATAAAATAAAACATATCACTGTTGCATATTAAAAGCCTCATGTCTTGATTTATTTATTTCCTTGTTTCAGATTATTTTTTTGACGGATGTGATTCTAGCATTAGGTTTAATTGGTTTCACCTGCTGCTGTTCTGTCTTTCACCTGGATCCATGCAGCCCTGAATCCTTGTTCATTAGACAAAAGGTGGGTTTAACTTTTCACAACCGAAGTTAATCATAAAATACGACTCGGCTGTGGCTCTCAGGCGCATTAAGACGATTGCGCGCCGCTTCGATCGGCTCAAGTATCCGCCGGAGACCAATTCAGGGGGCAATTTTAATTTTGGATCCTCACTTAAATTTATTTTCATTCTGCATGTCGCAATCTACATTTTATCTTTAATTACGGCGTGACCGAACATGAACTTTGATTCCCCCGCATGCTTTCCAGAGGAGCTCATTTTCTCCGCACCTCCGACTGATGTGGGACGGAGCGAGGGGCAAAGGGCAAAGAGCTAGATGTGATTAAGGCAGATGGAGGAAAGTGAAGAAGGATGGGGGTTACGCAGCGCTGCATTGTGCATCGTGGATCAGATGCCTGGGTGGCTTGTTTATGGCTTGGTGTCAAGGGTGCAACGCCTGCTTCCTGCTCCGTTTCCATGACAGCAGCAACAAATATTGTCCTTGACTTTGAGTGATGGCGGGCGTCGAGTAAAAAGGTTTACAGCTGACAGTAATATGAGAGGACTAAGAGGATTGTTTTGGGCGTTTGTATTCATTTGGAAGATGTTCCTCTAGTTGAGATTCGTCCAATTTGCATTTATAGAGTCTCCGCGTCGCTGCACCTACTTTTCAGACTGAATCTCCAGATTTCATTTTGAAAGTAAAACGGCTTAAATGAAACATGAGGGGGGTTGATGTATACAGACGAGACCTGGATTAATACAGAAGATAAGAGAAGAGACGAGTCCATAGGAGGTTTTTAACAAAAGACAAAAACCAACTCCACCAACCACTTTAAAGAAATGTTGCCTTATTGAATCTAAATCAGGGTTGCCAGATCTGACCATTTCCAGCAAAAACCCGTCAAACTTGGGAAAAAACCCAACCCAAATCTCAAACTCTAATAAAACTCAGTCTAAGATTAAACAGAAATACACATATCTATATAAATAAAAATTTTGCATTAACAAAATGAAACCAGGAGATGTGAAGATATTAATTTAGTGCACAAAGAGGAAAATAATGTAGAAAAAAGAACAACTCAAAACCACTTCTTATCTTTTTCGCTCTCTGCTTTAGCTACGCTAACAACACACCCGTTGCTATAGCAACTGACTTCCTACAGCTCCTCTAATGTATCACAAACATTTCCCACATAAAGAGCAGAACATTCAGTCAGTTACAGGCTTGATGTTTATTCTGCAGTTATTAATTTACCGCCAATCTGGTTGATTTAAACACCTGCTCTACTGATGATCTGACAGAGTGGTGTTTAGGTTGCTTAATTTTAATTTATTTTTTTTAACTGAAGAGAAACACAGAATTCTGCAGCACAGCTACATGTTACGATTGTCATAGTCAAGCTAGCATAACTGACTCGCTTTTCTCTCTTATTTTAATCAAATCTTTTCAGAGACCTGTGAAATGTGATAACCTTTGACCTTTTCTATTGTGATAGTGTTGACAATTGATACCAAAGCTCTGCATCCCTTTTTTCTTATTACAATTACAATTTAGCGCCATTTTCTAAAACCAATGGCTTTATCTCGTAAAAGCTACCAGTCTTATACAATTTGCTTCGAACTGAGACTTTTGTGTTTACTAGGTTGTTAATTAATCATTTACCATACATTTCTAGCTTGGACAGTGATTTATTTATTTATTTATTTGCTTTTTAAAGTGAACCTGTAAACTTTGATATTAATTACAATGCGGTGAAAAGTTTGGGTTCCTAACTTTAGTCCTGGTGAACACCACTGGAACCAGTCCTGGGCAGGTATAACTCTTTTTAAAAGGAAATCAAGTATTTGTGTATTTCACCTGTGATCTCTAAATAAATAGGAAACATAACTACGTTTTAAAATACTTAATCTTTGATCCTAGATAGTGAAAGCTTTCTAAAATTTATGAAAATGGGTGAAGCCATTTTTTCTTCTTCACCTGTGTAGCTCAGGATTTTAAATCCAGGATCTTCTCATTGGGAATCTGTCTTCAACAACCCAATTAGCTAATTATTTAGAGCACACAGACCGAATGACCTCATTTCCCATTGACTTATCGACCATTTCTTTGGCACTCTTGAATCTACAAGGATATAAATTGCTTCAAGAAGGTGAAATGTTACAATTTTGCCCCTAAACTACAATGAAAAATATGTTTAGCTTGAGGTAGTTTCTTTACGACCAGAGTTAAAACGTAACGATGCAGAGACACCAGAATCCTTCTGTGTTTTATATTATTGGTAATATATTATCTTTCTTTGACCTTAAAGGGGTTCAAAGTTAATTTAATGACAATTGCCAAGAATTTAATTAGTCCAAATATAATTTATACATTCTAGAAGGTCAGGGATGGATTAAAATACTACAACAAATTATTACAGGCAGACAAAGAGCTTTTGTTTTTTAAACAATGAGAAAAACTTTATTATCAGAATAATAAAGTCATTAAACTTCTAAAAAAAAGTCATCTTTACGAGTGCTAGTTAGTTAGTTAGCTAGTACAGTGTTTAAGCATTAGCTTCTGCTAAATACCGCATTAATGTTATGGTTTAGCATTAGCTTCTGCTAAGTACCACATTAATGTTATGCTTTAGCATTAGCTTCTGCTAAATACCACGTTAATGTTATGCTTTAGCATTAGCTTCTGCTAAATACCATGTTAATGTTATGGTTTAGCGTTAGCTTCTGCTAAATACCATGTTAATGTTATGGTTTAGCATTAGCTTCTGCTAAATACCACGTTAATGTTGTGCTTTAGCATTAGCTTCTGCTAAATACCATGTTAATGTTATGGTTTAGCATTAGCTTCTGCTAAATACCATGTTAATGTTATGGTTTAGCATTAGCTTCTGCTAAATACCACGTTAATGTTATGGTTTAGCATTAGCTTCTGCTAAATACCATGTTAATGTTGTGCTTTAGCATTAGCTTCTGCTAAATACCATGCTAATGTTATGGTTTAGCATTAGCTTCTGCTAAATACCACGTTAATGTTGTGCTTTAGCATTAGCTTCTGCTGAACACAATATTAATGTCGTGCTTTACTCTTAACATCCTCTACATAAATTTAGAGCTTAAAACTTCAACAAAAGAATCAGGACAGGAAAAAGTCATTTTTCTCTCTCCTTTAAACGTCTAGACTTATATAATTTCACTTTAAAAAATCTGGAGTTGAACCTTTTCTTGTCCCTTTGCAGGTTTGCAGCAAGCAGTGGAAAATCGCGGATAAGCGGTGGAACATGCAGAGCCGCCGTCCTCGGCCTCTCAATCAACGCGGCTGGCAGGGGGAACCTCGCCCTCGGCTTGTGATCCCTGTAATGGAATATGGTGTATAATCGAGAGGCGAGCTGCTGAGTTAATGAAAAGGGTGGAGAGGTGACATTTTCTGAGGGACGTCTGAAGGAGGGTGACATTTACAAAGAAGAAGCCCCAAAGACGGGCCGTTTTTTTATAAGTTGGAGGAATGTAAGCTGATTTCTGCACGACTCCGACGTGAAATCCCCAATTCAGGCAAAGTGAAGCAGCAGTTTGGTTATTTCTCGTAGCAGCAGACGAGGTTCACACCTTGACACTCACACCTGACAGCCGATATGGATTTCTGATAATGAGGTGGGAGAGGAGAGCATAGAGGTGCAGCTGACTGATGACAGACAAACAGATGAACAACAGAGCAGTTTCACAGAAAATGCAAAAAGTTACACAGTTTTTCTATCCCTCATTTAGGGGAATGTCTGTTATTGACTTCCGCTAATAGAGGAGCTAATTTTTCATTTAGCGGTTATGCTAACTTGGAAAATGATCAGCACACCTTCCTTTCCCTAAACTGACTTTTCCAGATGCATTTAAAGCACCAATTTACAGGGCAGTTTTGTAAACTTTCAGTTGAATTCAGTTTGTTTGGGTGCAGACAGTTTAAATGAGGAATTGAGCCTTTGCATGTGACGTCACGCTCTTCAGAAAGCGGCCAACTTCACTGCGACGCCCTCGTTAGCGCCTGTAATGTCTGTCAAAACAAAAAAAAACAAATACTTGGTCGCCTAATATTTACTTTGTTGCAAAATCAGAGTTAGCAAAACTTAACTATGAAATTGAAACCAGTGGCGAACGATTTGTTTCAAAGAATCACTTCCTGATGTGCAAACCGTCCAGATAACAAATATGACCCAGAGGAGGATGATGCAACACAGTGACACGCCGAGTATCAACATTTTAAATGTTTTGCATTAGAATTAGCTTCTCTAAATAGGTTAGTATAGTGCTTTAGCATTAGCTTCTGCTAAATAAAATGTTAATGTAGTGCTTTAGCATTAGCTTCTGCTAAATAAAATGTTGGTGTTTTGCTTTAGCATTAGCTTCTGCTAAATAAAATGTTAATGTAGTGCTTTAGCATTAGCTTCTGCTAAATCCCATCTCAGTGTAGCGGTTTAGCGTTAGCGTAACTAACGTTTATGATTAGTGCATTAACTCAGCCACCTGTTTAGCAGTTATTTATATATTTTGCATTTTCGTTTTGACCTAAAGATTCACAATATTCATTATAACAAAAGTCCAAAAGTTTTTCATCTGGGAATGATAAAAATGTTGCACTATGTAGTCTTGAAGGCTCACGCTAGATGTGCTGCTTCCAAGCAGACACTCAAACTGTGACCTTATCAGGGAAAGATAATAAAACACTCCATTCACATATGAAAGGTCATACACCTTTATTGTCTCCGTGGTGAAAATCTTTCCTCCAAGACCTTTATTCTGCATCACTGTCTGGCATTTCTTAAACATCAATACTGTAACTTCTTAAACTCCTAACTGACTCATGAAGCCGGAAAAAGTGCAGCAAAAACACAACTCTGGTTCTTGTCGAGGCGCATAATGAAACGTAGCTAAACGGCGTGGAGAGAACCGGGCCGTTTGAGAGACGGACATGAAGGAAGGGGATGTTTCTGCCGCCACATGAGGGACTTAATCAGGACGGCGTTTTCAGATCCGTCTCCTGAGAACCGAGCCTTTGATGCGTCTGCCAGCGGACCGGCCGCCTGTTTTCCTTGGCGATAAATTTCCTAATATGCATGTAATGACAGTGGCCTGGTGCAGGATGTGCAACAGATGTTTTCTTAATTATGGCTTTGGTTCAGGTGGAAAGCTTTGAGGCTGGAGGTCGGCTGGTTAAAACCGGGGTTGGATTGCTGAAGGGTCGCGTTGCTTTAATCCTTTTATCCTGAACAGGGAAATTAATTCTCAGAGCGGTGATGTAATAGGCACTCGTTTAGGTTTGGTTTTTAAGCTAATTATTGTGGTTTTGTGAAGTTACACACTGCAAAAACACAAAATCTCACCAAGTTTCTAGTGCAAATATCTTAGAACAGTTGAAATAAGACAAAACTAACTTACAGTAACTTTTCAGTTCCCTATAGGAGCTTGTTTGGATGCCAGTGATTCCTTAATATTACTGGCTTATTTAACTTACTGTATAATAAAAGGAAAATGTATCGTTATTAGTGAAAAAATCTGGCAATGGAATAAATACTTTTGATCAATATTAAGGAATTATTCAGTCAAAAGAAGCTCATATATCTTCTTAGTTTTAGTTTTGTTTGGTTTGATTTTGTGTTTTTGCAGAGCAGTATGTAACTTTTATATGTATATTTTACATATTTGTCAAAACTGTCACCATGTCATGACAGTATGTTATGAGGCAGACCAAAAACAACCAATCAGAGCCAGGAGGCAGGTCTTAGCGCTGTCAATCATCCTCATGTTCTTGCTGCTAAATGTGAAAATGGCAAATAAAGCAAATAGAAAAAATATTTTTACATTTTTTTCTTTATTCCAATGTCTAAAAATGACCAGTCCACCTTTGTGTCCTTCTTTTTATTCTTTATTATGTCCATCATTTCTTTATTTGTTTAATGATGATTTATTTATGAATGTGTAACTACTTGAAGAATTCTCAGCAGTCAAAAACCAAAACTTCAACACAGATGTTGAACTTTATTCTGCTGAAAGTTCGACATCTAAATGCGCTAAATGTTTTCAAGGTTAGCAAAAGCGTTGCATGACAAATTAGTGAAGCCACTGTCCACTGTCAGCGCATTAGCGGAAGTGAAACATTGTATTTTTGTCACATTTGACCAGAGGAATCGTCTTTTAAAGATCAAATCGTTTATAGAACCATCATTGTTCTCAGCTGCGTGTTTTTGTTCATCACAGAAATATTTAAAAAATGTTCTGAGGCTTTGCAATCATTCATCGTTCCATAAATTTAATTTAAATTGAGACCAGTTTTTAAATGACGGGTTAAAAAAGGTGTAAAGGACCTTTTTGCCTTTTCTATGCTGTAAAAACAAACAAGCTGAACTCTGGATTGAAGGCGTTTGGCTGAACGACCTGCCGAGCGAAACGCGCTCTGATCCCAGCGCCATCTTCAGTAATAACCGCCGCAGACGCCGCTCTCCTTGACGACTTGACAGGTGCGATTATGCAAATTAAGCAGAATCAAACACTTTTCAGCGCGGCTACGTTGTAATTTCTCCGCCCATCAGTCGCTGCAGCTTCGCCTCCATCCTTTGTGACCTTGTTCCTTCATGTCTAAGTTTTTCCTGCAGAGTCATTGCTGTGCTGTTTGTCTCTCCATCAATAGTTTGACAATAAGCCGGCGATATTGCTTCTGCCCGGACTGACAGCGTGACATTTACTTTGAATGATGACGCGTAATGGTTTATGGTGCTCTATAAACTCACTGCTCTGATGGATGAGACGCCGGCTGTCGCACCGTCTCTACATCTTATTGTCTCATAAGTCATTGAGCTTCTGAAAGACTCTTCTGTTCACTCGGCCGGTTTTCTGCCAGCGCAGCAAAGCGACAGATTATTGGATTAATAAATATTTGGTTTTTAATTTGGTACAGATGTTGGACAACTTTTTCTCTGTGGATAATTATTTATAAAAACTTTGTTTCGTGTCCAAACTTTTCACTAGCACATTAAAACAACTCGCAGGCCACAAAATGTGTTGAATTTCAAATGAAAAAATGAGTTTTTTATTACATCTTTACCAGTCGGTCAGTGGGGGCCGATCAAAATCATTTTAAGGGCCACAAAAGGTCCCCGGGCCACACTTTGGACACCCCTGTTTCAGGCTAATGGATGCATTTTCCATTTTTTCTCCTTGTTTCTTTTTAAACCTCCAGTAGTTTTAGTTTTGTTTCGGTGATCCCGTCTAGATCCCACAGGTTTCCAGTTCATGACTGAGCGGTTCAGTAAACCGAAGGGTTAATCTGTTTCAGTACTTCAGTTAGAGCAGTGAAATTTATCAACATGTTTAGACGATGCAGCCCAGGCTCCAGCTTAGCATCGGCTTATTTTGGGGGACAAAATTAATCTATATTCATTTTACTCAAGTAAAAGGAAAAAGCAGTAAAACTACTCTTGTAAGAACCTTTTTTCCAAAAAAGTTACTGAAGAGGATGTAACCAGTACTGCCCACTTTTGAACATAAACATCAATTTTTATATATATATTATAAAAAATCAGTTTTAAAAAGTAATTTAATTCACGGGTCTTAAATTCTGTTTTAATCTCTTACATTCAATGTTTTATTTTCTCACTGAAGTTTTCTGTCAGGCAAAAGTTTGAGTCACACTCGGACTTTTCATTGTGTTTGACTCGAGGCGGTTGGTGCTACCGCTAACTAGCTGCTAACGTACTGTTGCTAACTAGCTGCTAACGTACTGTTGCTAACTAGCTAGCTAGCGTTTTGCATCTGCAGTGGGTAAGTGCTGATTTATCGTCCGTTGGTTCATTTCTGTGCAGATAAAATCCATTAATAAAGGTTTGAGTTGGTGGAACCTGGAGAAGCTAAAGACGCGTTTAGTTTTTCTCAGAAAGATCCGATAGTTCATAGATCAGCACTGCTTCCACTTTTGCTCTTAATGTGTTTCCCCTCAAACATTTGCCTCGGAGTCCCATTAATGTGCGTTGATTTTTCAAGGTTTTGCAGATTAATATGCAAAGTATGCTAATTATAATTATCAGTTATATTCATGCCATGCTATTGAAGTCTATACTTTGAAGTCTGAAGTGTAATTTGTGCATAAAATGAATTTATGAAATATACATTTTATCTTGAGGGGGATTTTTTCCCTAGAAATGCATTGTGGGCATTATTAAAACGGTGTGAGTGGATTACTGTGAGGAAGTCGTGGTTTTCTGCGTTAGCGTTGAGAGGCGCCGCTAGTGATTTATCTGTTTATGCTCCGGTTCATTCCAGGTTGTTCTTCATCATCATTATATCTTCTCTCTTAGAGCTTCTTCATGGATTTCCCATCGAAGAACAACAGCACTGTCACAGTCGCTGTTTTTGTCCAATACCTCAAATTCCTGTTTTTAATTTAATGCCGCTTTTAATTTGGCATTTCCTAAACCCGGGCTGTAATGTTTCCAATTAGAAGAGGGTTATTTCCACAAACCAGAGTCCTTCAGTTGACCTTCATGCACAAAGGCTTCTTTTCTCACGCTGCTGAACATTTTCCTCCTTTAGTCACTGCCACCATCATATGCTGCGTATTTACATGAATAAAGTTTGTAGCTGCCTTCAGGTCAGATGATATGACCCCACTTAATGGAAAACGCCGTAAAAAAATTACTTTTATGACCACATATTTGTTAAAACATCTTTTATATTGCTTGTAAAAGACATAACGTGTGAAAACCACTGGAAACTTCTCTGGTAATGGTTGTACATTGCCTGATGCTGGTTGTAATGCTGTTTGAAAGCATGAATGTTTCTGCCATTATGTGGAAATGCTAATTCCTCGAAAACACCATTAGCATCTGGTATCTGCAGTTTACCAGAATTATCAATAAATTATCCTCTCAAATTTTTGCCCTGGGAGCCAAAAGTGGCAAATTTAAACTACTAGCAAATGAAAATTCAATATTTTTGTTTTTAACTTTCATCTGCTCTATTAAACAAAATATTTCTGAATCAACAACGATTTTGTTTTGGATGATTTCCACATTTTTTGGGGGTCATCAGTCGTTTTCTGTTTTATTGGCCAAATTTGTACCATTCTTGGCTTGTGATGAAAATGCCAAACAAAGTCACTTCAAGGGCCACAAATGGCCCCCGCGCCACACTTTGGACACCCATGTTCTACAAGACTAACACACTTTTCCCTCCTGTAAAATTCAAGCACTTTTCAAACTTTTCAATCACCATATTCTGTAGATAAAACAATACAGATGAAGTTAATAAAACAGTTTAAATTCACTATTCTATATAATTTATTACTGCTTAAGAACTTGCATAATAAATATCAACAGAAACGTAAACGATAATGGAGTCAGCCATTGTTAACGTTTACATACCGTCCGCTATCCTTATCCTAAAACTTACAATAAAATCACCACCATTAAAACATTAAATCACAAAAACATTTTGTTTTTGGGTTTAACTTGTCACAATAAGCAATTGTAATTTAAAACAATTTATATTTTATTTTTAACTTTTCTATTTTTTTCTCTCTTTCCACCAAAAACTGGATGACAAAAGTCTCCAGTCTGGAGTTTTGATCTCAACTGGTTTCTGTTTACAGAGACTTTATAATTAACTTGTTGTTTCTGTTGTTTTATTTCGGATATTTAAATCTTCTTTGAGAATGTATTTTTGTATTGTTTTGCCATTATCATTATATTACTCAAAAATGGTCTCAAAGCAACAATATTATTTATTTCAATAACTTCTGGGACAATTTATCACTCAGTAAAAAATATTATTGTGACAGGCTTTATTTATAAATTAGAGGTATTTTGAGATAAACTAACATAAAATGTGCCACAAAGCTTCCAAACTTTACTTTCTGGTATTGTCATTCGTTGTTTTTCTCGCTTCAGTAACATATTTACACAGCCTGTGATTCACAACATGTTTGGCTTCAGATTCTCAGCTGCTAACGTCGTAGTTTCTGTTTATCTGCTATGTTTGGCTCGGAGGCGTTTTTCTGGACCCTTTGTGTTGCAGCCGATACTCTGTCGGTGAAGATTACCAAACGTTCCGGTGAAGTTTCTCCCCCTTGGGACGTCATTACTATAAGCCCTTCTGCAATACATCAATTCCTAATTAACATTTGCATATTAGATTGTCAGGGGAGGGAGGGAGGGATAAGGAGGAGGCCCTCGCTCGTGAACTTGTGCTAATTAATTGAAATCAAATGAACCTGGAGCTTTGAGGGGGTGGAGGCGGAGCAATGAAACGCTTCAACAACGTTTGGGAGGGGTTGACTGGATGAGGGCTGTCTGCGCCGCCCGCTGCGTCTACAAACATCGACTTGATAGAGACCCGTTGGTGCGTTTCTGACAGTCACCAGGTTTATATGACCCAAACGCTGCCAGAGGCTGTTTGAGGTTTAGCGTCGAGGTAACCCTAAAATATTTAATCAGCTCTAAAAACCATCTATGGCAGAAACTTGGTGATTATTTTAGATTTTCTGTACCAATCTCAGGGTGTTTTCACATATGATAGTCCAGTAGACCTGCCCACCATCTCCCAGTAGCAAAGACTAGCTTTGGTTTTAGCCGTTATATTGTTGACAAAATGCATAAAAACATAAATATGGAAGCGAAAGGGGTGCAGTGCTTTGCTACTAATTGTCAACACTACAACAATTAGATAATAAGGTCAGGAAAAAGTTTTCATGAAGAAAAAAATAGCGAAAGAGGGAAGTAGTTCAGTTATGCTAGCTTGACTATGGCAACTGTAATATGTAGATGTGCTGTGGAATCCGATGTGTTTCCGTTTAGTTACAAAAATAAAACAAAGGCGACCTATACACCAACTCTGACAGATCACCAATAGAGGAGGCGTTTAAATTAGCTAATAAACCCCTGCAGTGTTAGCTTAGCTAATAGCAGCGGTAGCTAATCTACCACAGCGATCACTGATCATTTATCAACAATCGCAAAATAAACATCAAGCCTAAAAACATAAAACTGTAAAGGACTTAGTGCAGTAGAAACTAAACATAGATACCTGGTGAGATTTTGTGTTTTTGCAGTGTACGCATCAGATTTATGTCAAAGAATCGGCCATTTCTTGGTAAACACTCGGACAGCTGCATCTGTTCCACAAAGCAACAGATACGATTTAAATGGAAACACCCAGAAAGCTGGTGGAATAGTGAATCTACCGTTTTTATTAAGTTTCTAGACTCAACCCTCTGGATCAATCCAGTCTCCCTCTGCGACAAAATTACATGTTGTGCCAAGTTGAGGCAGAGCAACGCGCTCCAATTATCAACCGATGCGCCGAATCTTTGACGTTCTTCTGGGAATGCTAATCACTCTTCCATTAGATTTCTTTTTTTTTGGTGACGCCTGCCATTAATCCTCACAGCCTTGTGTGATGAAAAGGCGGCACTCCTTTGAACGTAATTAACTCCCATGATCGCTTTTGAACCTCGCTGAATTGAGTGCTCTGATCGAGAGAAATTACACCAGGCTACTGCGAGTATTTAATGGACCCACGAGTGTCAATTAATCTGGAGGAGCTTTTCATTGCACTTTCTCTTCATGTCCGCTAACCTAGGTTTTTATTAAAATGCTTTCACTCTCAGCCTTTGCCTTTTCATGAATACAATAACTTCCTTGGTGTTTTGGTGAGCCTGCGGGCGTCAGACCTCCATTACTTTGACTCCAGACCTGATTTTTAAGTTAAATGCTTTGGGAAAGGATTTAGGAGATGGAAAATAGAATTAAACGTCCATCAAACGGAGGGAGAGTTTGTTATTTTGAAATAAAACTGTACATGAAGGACGGTTGGCTCAGGTAGCCTGTGGAGGTAAAAAGTCAGACGATCAGATTCAGACATTTAAATCAGTCTTTCAGTCAGGACACAATCAGAGAAGTTGTGCTTTACAACTCTTTTAAAGTTGATCTAATTGTCCAGACTTTTTGGATTTAACCAAAAAAAATTGGGATTTTAATTTGTTCCCTTATGGAAACAGTGAAAACATAAGATATTAAAATTAAACAAGCATGTATGCATGGCTACCTGTTGCTGATATTGCTGTATAATGCTAACATACAGTACGTGTTTATGTTGTGTTTAGTAGCCCTCTAAATGATAGAAATACATAATTTCCAGACTTTTTCTTGTTTTTAATTTAAGTTTCTTTACAATTTAATTTAAATAAATCTGTTCAGGTGAGGATTGTGAGGTAAAGTGGTCGACCTTTTTCAGCTAATGCTCTAATATCGGTGCTAATTTTTCTCTTAGCCATTTAGCATTTTTGCCAACTCTAAAAGGAAGTTGGCACATTAGCATTTTAGCATTAGCATCCGTCATACAACATGTTGGTTTGCCACTTTAACATGAGCAGAACTAATATTTACGATTTAGTGATTTAAGTTTAGCACAGCTAATGTTTTAGCTAGCGGTGTAAAGCTTAATCAATACATTGATGAAGCAATTATCAATGTATTAGGGGTTGTTAATAATTATTTCTCAATTACATTTAATGCATTTTGGCAATTTTCAATGTAATGAACTCAAACTGTAATCGTCCAAATGTTTTTATTGGCTAAAGAACTGCGACATAAAGATCCAAATGATCCACCGAAATGTGTTTATTCATACCTAAAATTATGAATTGTATTTGTAAGTTAAAGGTTATACTTATTAATAAGGATTTAGTTAAACAAGTTTCACTTAAATTGGGGCATAAAACCAAACTCAGGGGACAAATTAGTAATTATTACTATCATGCCAACCACCATAATATAGTTTTGATGAGCAAAAAATAACTTATTTCCAAAAAACAATGTCCTGTTTAGGTATTTATATTGTTTTTTAAAATGTTGTAGAAATAATAATGTAATAATGGACCATTTTGCTGAACCGCTCAGTGAAAACGAGGCATAAAGACTTAATCCTACTGCAGGTAATTGAAGTATCTTTAATGAGTTTTATCCTTTTGTAAAAATCTAATTTTAATCACATTAAGATATTAATTTGGACCTCAAAATGGAGTGAATAAAACGACTTTGAGCTTTTTTTGGTTCTTTCTCGGGATTTGGAGCTTAACTTTTATGTTTTTCTTTTAACTTTATGATTTTTTTATTGAATTCAGTTTCATCAAGGTTGAGCAGCAGAAAAATTGTTTGCCATTCACACCTTAATATCTTTTTATAAATGCCCTTATGAAACCTCTCCACCGGTTCTCTGTCATCAGAAGAGACATTAATATAAAGCAGAATATCATCTCATAGCTGGTAATGCTGCTCTTCTAATTGAACCAACCAGTTTATCCCACTGGTGCCGTTCTGCTCATGCTGACTCGTCCCAAGAAAAACCTCTAACGGTTGCGTTGCTGATCTGTTTGCTTACCAAACTACATCCAGGTTCATTCCTGGAACATCTGCCGTCTGTTCAAGGTAGAAATCCTGATTTCCTGCAGAAAGCAGGTCAAGTAAACCTTCGGTAAAAAGGAGATCATTTAAAATTCATATTTGTCATCACATCTGTAAAGTTTTTGTTGATATTTCATGCTTTACCTCAAGTGTTTGTTTAACTGGAATCAGAATAACCTCGGTTTGATTAAAAAATGTATTTACTTGTTAATATTTCTTAATTTTTAACTCCTACTGGTGGAAAAATCCCGGGCTTATTTCCAAAGGAGTTAGAAACCAACAACCATAAACCGCAATCGGTTCAGTAATCGCTCACCCAGCATCAGTCAGCGCAGTGATTCCTGTCATGATGCACCATGAGACCAAACTCCTGCAGGAGTCCTGGAGGAGTTCTGCCTGGAGATCTGAAGCAGCGGGTCATTAGCGCCGCGCGGCTAACGCAGGCCGAGCCACGAAGCTTTAATTAGGGCCTGACTCAGGAGTTGCTCAAAGGCAGTCAGTTAATGGGACCTTTTTCTTTTTTTTCTTTGCTTTGCTTCTGTTTCAAAAACTTTCTGAAGTTAAGCCAGTTTGGTAAACTGGACAGCGGCCATGATGGACCCAGTTAATACCAGTTTGATCCGTTTTAATGAAAAGGATCAAACCTCTCAGATAGATGAAGTCGTCCATCATTACTTCACTAAACAGTGCTGCCGTTTGCACAAAACCTACCAAATCATTTTGGTTTTGTTCCTAGAAAATATATCTTAGTAAACTTGAAAACTAACTTTTCAGCAACATATGAGCTTGTTTAAGTAAATAATCACTTAATATTGATGAAAAATTGCTAGGCAGATTATTTCACTTGTTACAAGACATTTTTCCCTTATTGCAAGTGAAATAATCTGCAATGGAATAAGCAATTTTTCATCAATATTAAAGAATTATTGACTTAAAAAAGGTTCTTACGTCTTGCTGAAAAGATACTTCTAAGTTAATTTGTCTTATTTCAAATGCACTAAGATATTTGGACAGAAACTAGATAAAAATCCCTGATAATATTTTGTTTTAGAGTTTTGAAAATATCATTTAGTTTTATTTTGCTCTGATTAATTTAAATTGATAATTGGTAACGATAATCGCCCATTCCAAGTAAGTCAGTCCCTTGGAGGAGTTTGGACATGAGGATGATTGACAGCACTAAGACCCGCCTCCTGGCTCTGATTGGTTGTTTTTGGCCGGGATCGGAGGAGATAGATTTTTTTTTTAACAGATTATCTGCCTCATATTAAACGGCTTTGATGGTTTTTGCAAATATATATAAAATAAATCTTCATGAAATTTACATACTGCAGCTTTCAGCAAATGTTTTTGAACATTTTTGCAGCAAATTTGCAGTAAATTCACATTGCATCATTGCAAAGAAATGTGGAAAATGTGGAATAAACTCACAACTTTGCGTTATTTCCAAAAAATGCTGCTGAGTTTGCATGAATTTCCGCCATTGTGGAATTACGACAGAACTGGAGCGACTGATAAGAACTTAAAGATGAATTATTTGTTCATTGGGTTGTGAATATTCTGAAACATCCGAACGATGTAAACGTGTCTGTCTCGTTTCTCCCAGATTGAATTGAGAGTTTCTGATGCAGCGAAGGAGAATGCTTTTAACAGATAATTGATGAATATTCACTAAATCAGGCTTTGCCCAGCCTCTAATCAGAAAGCGTGGTGGGCATCCTGAGTAATTGATGCATAGCTAATGACTTGGTGATTAATGGCTTGGCACCGACACGCATAAACGGGGCTGATTTAAAGATTGGGGAGGAAGACAGAGATCCCGTAACGTTCTGTGACGTGTTCAAAACCGAGGAAGATCGTCGGGAAAACGCTTGTTCAAAAGTCGACTAATTAGAGGAAAAAAGCTCGGCGCTGGCGCTAATAAGTGCCGGTGTTAATTGGGTTTGTCCAGGCATATGGAGGTTTGCTCTGCAGGAACGAGGCAGATAGTTTTCTTTCTCTTATTTGAGAACAAATGCTCAGTGATGGTCGCGTTCGGTTTAATGATATGCAGCTAAAAGTCCTCGGGGGTTTGGAAAAGGTCACGGTTTGGTGGCGGGAGATGGCGGGTTTTCACGCTCTGCAAGTGGCAGCGAGATGAAAGGACGCTAATTACTGACATCCTGTTGGAACAAATACTTTTCTTATTCAAATCAGGGTCAAATGGCGTTTCCTCATCAACAAAGAGGCTTTAAAACATGGAGGCAGGTGAGCTGCAGCTTCATCTGAGGACGTGACGGATGGTTTATCCCCTAATGTCCTCCAACCGCTTCACTGGTGATGACAACGCTGTGGAAAACCTTCAGTCAGACTCATCAATTATTCAGGATTTTTCACAAAACTGAGGGAATACAATGACTTTGAGCTCTTTTTGGTTCTTTATCAGAGTTTAAAGTGTTTTTCTTTTAACTTTAGGATCTTTTATTAAGATAAATTTCATCAAGGTTGAGCAACAGAAAAACTGTTAGCTATACACCTTAAAATCTTTTCTTAAAAGTTCTTTTAAAACTTGTCGGCCGATTTCCTTAATTTTGGGAAATTAGTGATCGGCTAATTTTTTACATGTGAAGCCGATCTTATCCACCGATGTTATCGACCTCGGCAAAGGTTTATAAATCAACCGCTGTGCTTTTCTTTTCCCCCGTGACAAAGGTTTTACTGACAAACTGGCCGAATGGGTCATGTCTGCACACTTACAGTTAACAGCAGTCGGCCCAATGTTGCCAGTTCAGCAACTTTCTTGATATATTGAGCAACATTTCAGACAAAAAACTGGTATCGGCCAAAATCGGAATCAGTAAGCTTTTTAAAAATTTGATAATCAGCGATTGGTGCACCCCTAGAAGGAAGGATACTAGGAAGGAAAGAAGGAAGTAAGGAGACTCCAACAGAAAGAGAACAGAAGGAATAAAGGTGATGGAGGGACACTAGGAAGGACAGAAAGAAGAAAATGCATAGGCACTTTTAGACGATGAGAGAGGTATTATATATTGAAAATTTTAATATTTTCTTTATTTTACTTTCTTTTCCAGACTTCAAGACCATAAAATCAAATTTCTGACCAAACTGACGGACTGAAAATGTTCATGTTGTCGCTGATGGGACCAAAGTGAGCAGAATCAGTTCGGTTCTGTCCACAGTTTGGTTCGGTTTGAATTGAGAGAACAATGCATCTCATAACTTTTAACATTTTATGTTTATTTCAAGTCGAAAATAAGCAGCAGCTTCCAAAATTTTGATCGTTAAAGTCTGCCATAGTTTGGGTCGGGCTACCTCTATTAGCCGTTCCTGTAATCTGCCATAGATTGGGTCGGGCTACCTCTATTAGCCGTTCCTGTAATCTGCCATAGATTGGGTCGGGCTACCTCTAGTAGCCGTTCCTGTAATCTGCCATCGTTTGGGTCGGCCTACCTCTATTAGCCGTTCCTGTAATCTGCCATAGATTGGGTCGGGCTACCTCTATTAGCCGTTCCTGTAATCTGCC
>CAEFZX010003728.1:0-14419 GCA_903066825.1 Alfaro cultratus | reverse complement strand
TACAACATATATAATCTTTATATTATATAAGCTGGGAAATTACTTCGCTGTTGCAGCATAGAGAATAGAGACAAGACACAGTAATAACCAACTTGAAGTTGTAGATGAAATAAAGTAAAAAATGACTTAATAATTAAAAATGCTACAGCTATAAATTGTAAAGTTGTAAATATTTAATTAAATAACGTAATTGTTACTGTTATTGTAGAGTTAGATGGCATGAGGCAGCAAAGATTTCCTGTATCTGTCCCTAGCACTGCAGAGTTCAGCTTTGCCCCTTTGTTGTGGTGCGTCACTAATGGCCTTATTTACAGAACAAAAGAATTTACACAGCCTTTGTTGGAGGGGCCAGCGGTCCCCTCTCTGGTAGTTCAAGGGGTAAGGGCCAATTGGCCCCTCTCTTGTATTTGGAAATGGTACCCCAGCAGGGACCTCTCTGGGAATCCTATTGTTAACCACTTGTATTGATTCATGAGGAAAAGACTCAATTTTTACCCAGACACGTAACCTATAAATATATATTCATATTTTTGCAGTTATTATTTTCTTATTCTTGGAAAGCATGTAGCACTGAAGAATCTTTACAGCATCACACAATCTTTATGCTAAATGCTTATTTCTGCATGGTTTTGACTACAGTAGTGCTAAAATGCTTAATTCTCTGATCAGTGTAGTCAAACATTGCATCAGGCTTGCAAGGTTCTCTCTAAAACCCACTCTGCTCAAATGTTTTTCAGTTGGAAACTAAAATCAACACAAAGCATGTTAAGGGGTTTTAAAACACAGCAGCAAGTCCACTTACACAACTCTGCCGAAGAAATGTCAAGGGACAAACTGTTAACAAGCTGTGGAGATGATTTACTAGCTGCGGCTTGCCCTGCAGTGGAGGAGTGGAATGGCACAGAATAAAGAGCAGCTGCATGTGTGAAGAGGTAGCTGGATGGACTGACTACCTCACAAAAAGGGATAATGTGTGTGTTTGTGTGCAACTGTGGAGACTGGAGAGGGTTCAAACAAGCAGATAGTGGTGAAAACAGTAGAGGGGAAATGGCAGGTCAGGAGTCAGGCTGGATTTATGGAGACTGTTTCAGTTTTTAAAAGCTTTCCTGTGTCACATTAACTCCAGTGATTACAGGGGCAGTGGTAAATCATGTCCACTTTTATGCAGCTGGAACTCTTTCTGGTTGGATTGTGGGGGAAAACATGTGGCAAAGCTGTTGCCAAAATTTGAGAGGCTGAGTACAAAATGAGTGTATGTGTGTTATTGTGTGTTTTAGTAATTGATTTGCAGTGCAGGGAGGCTGGCAGAGTTGAGCATTTCAGCTCAGAGGAGTTCTGATTGTCTCCCTTTCAATAATATTTTTTCTCTAGATCCGTGACTCGCTGCGGAGGCATCATCGAAGTCATAGCTGTCTAATGAAAGAATGCCTTTGCCAGAGTGTTTGAAAATCTTTCCTTCATTCTATAATTTAGTTTTCACTGAGATGTGCTTGACATTAGTGAGAATGGAAGAGGTGATCCTCAAACATTTGCCATGTAGCAGGAGAAAAAGATGTAAGTCTAGTTCAGACAGGGAACTGAAAACTTCATTATATTTTCCAGCCTCTTCCAAGCTGTTGTCTAAGTGAGCAGAGCTTTTTTCTTTCAGCTCTCAAAAGGTTCTGATGACCCCCACCCCCCAACTATTTTCTATTTCCCCCTAATTCATTCTCTGCGTTATGGCAATTAGCTTCAGATGTAATTGAGAATGGTTGGTTTCCACCATGTTCCACATTAACGCTCACTGGAAACCAAAAGAGATTGATTTCATTCCTCTGACATGCTGTCATGTTGGAATATGTCGCTGCCACCGCTGGCCTTATTTTTCAATACTTGCTGTTGATGATATCTAATGGAGCAGTTGCATTGCCATTGCTCTGTTGGACCCAGAGGAGAAGTTGGTCCAGTAATATGTCAAAATAGTAGCTGCTACAAGTGTAATGATGCTGTGAACAAAGGTGTTGCTGACTTTGTTGAAAACTTAGTGACCTGATCGTCCTAACTTTGATCTGATGGAGGGAGAATCTCTGGGTTTAGATGATTGGATGGAGATTGGACGCATTAGTAAAGACTAACTGCTGCAGCTATATGGGATTAATTAAAATTAATTAATGCACTTATTACCTAAAGCGACTTCAGTTGTTGCTATTTTTATCTGAACAATCAATGTCAAAATTTATATTTTTGTGCATGGATTCCTATACATTTAAAAATATGGATTTAATATGAACTGCAGTAGCATTACTGATATGTTACAGCTCATTGAAAGCCATACTGTTGAAAAGAGGTTCCACATTCTTTGTTTATATATATATATATATATTAGAAAATGAGGTAGAACAAAGAGTATGTTCTGGATTTTTTTTTTTTTTTCCAACATGAAATTGGTAGTTAAATTACCGGACATTTTCCTTTTGATGTTAAAGAACTGACATTTAGAATAAGATTACTTTTTTCCAAACAACAGACAAAAGGACAATACATTGTCCTATATTTTAATGCTGCATACAGATATTTCCAAGGCAACAGTGACAGTTAAATTGGTACTTTAACTTTGCGAAAAAGAGAAATACAAAGGTGTGCAATTGACTGTGATACATGGACATACAGCAGCGCTTTACAGAGCCCTCGAAAGGTCACAGCAACAGGGTTTTTGAGAGGACTGCAATTGTATTACCTGGCAATAATGTTTGCATTTCATCTGACTCACTCAAGAAAGCCTGGAATGCAGAAAAGCAGATATATGCTGTTATAAAAGATTGAAAAAACAAGTTTTTATGTTTTAAAAAAGTGATGATTGCTTCAAAAACTGATTTTTAATTTAAAATTAACACATAATTCCTCAGTTCTAATATTATGGTTTAGAGCTATTTCGATTCATAATATTTCAGACAGATTTTTGTTTTGTAGCATTCCAGGCATAATGCTGAGCCAGTTAAGAGCTTGTTTTCTCATTCAGCAAATAAGTTCTTAACTATCCAACAACAGTATGTGGATTCAGGATTCTACATCTTCAGAGAGGTAATGCAAAGCAGTCCTGAATTTAAATCCATGCTTTTGTCATCGTTATTTTAGGACTCTATTAGACTGAATACAAAACAAAACCACATTCACCTACATCTGAGATTATGAAAAGTAGTTGGATTTCAGTTGTTTTTTTATATGCCACAAAACAAAATATTGGTTAAAATACAGACAATATTCAGTAATTTGAAATAATCATCAAAACTAAGCACTAGCTCTTTCACACTCTTTGCATTGACTAAAGCTACACAAGCAACTTCATGGTTATGTTTGTACTCAAAGGCAGAAGCCATCCATCAGTCCATCAGCTGGAGGAGGCCAGCTCTCTCCCAGACTATCCAATTTAAAATTTAGTAAAAGGCAGGTTTCACTCAGGGTAGGTCAATCACAAGCCTCTGTCACACACACACACACACACGCACACACACACACACACACACACACACACACACACACACACACACACACACTCACACACACACACNCTCAGGGTAGGTCAATCACAAGCCTCTGTCACAGACACACACACACACACACACACCCACACCCACACACACACACACACACACACACACACACACACACACACACACACGTGCACACACCCACGAACCCAGACACATAATCATTGCTGTTTCTACACTACCAATTTACAGGAGTTGTGCTATCATGTGTGTTGTTCCACACTCCAAAGAAATATATGTCCAGAGAAATACGGAGGCGTAGTGGTTTTACAGGCTGTACATCCAAGTAAAAACCAGCGCGTCTCAACAAATTACTGTGTCAGCATAAAATTAATTAATTTCAACAGTCCAATTCAGAGATTAAACTCGTGTTATCCAGATTCATTGCACGCTGGGTAATAGCTTTCAAGCATTTATTTATGTTAGATTTGATTATTTATGTTTTCAACATAGTTTCTTGAAAAATCAAAACATTACATAAGACCAATAGAGGATTTTTAATAAACAAATATTGGTCTATTGAAAAGTAAGTCTTTGTACTGAACTTTACATGCTCCCTGTGCTTTGTTGTGTCTCGTATAACTGCATCAATGCAGTGTGACATGGAGGTTATCAGTCTGCGGCTCTGCTGAGATTCAATGGGTATCACTTCGATGGTGGCCTTCTGTTCAGCTCCATTGTTGGGTCTGCTGTGTCTCATCTTCTCCTTGAAAATACTTCATTGACTGGGCTTAAGTCAGACCAGTTTGCTGGCCAGTCAAGAACACCAGCACCACAGCCATTAACCAGGTAGTTTGGATTTGTAAAACACACTGGACCAACACCACCAGATGACATGACTCCCTAATCATTCTGTGGCTGTGCTAACGTCACAAGCAACTTGGGTTTCTATTCCTTTCTGTTCTACTTCCAGAATCTGAGATGGTATTTTTCAATAAAATACAAAATTTAGTTCAATCTCAAACAAGGGCCAGGATAACTGAACATCTGTCCAGTTTTTCACCTTAGCATCTGAAGTCTTCGAAGCAGGAACAGTTTTAATGTGACGACCATGGTATTGACTCCAGCTTCTGGTCCAGACTTTGGAAAACTGTTTGTTCACTTTTTACAATGGCTGTTTTCCTTCCACAATATATACCATCGAAATAGTTTCAATGGAATATTACAGCACAACACTGCAAAGAGTGAACATCTTCTGCAATAACTTTTTGTGGCTTATTCTCCCTTTTAAGGATGCGTCTGTTGAATCAACAGTGTTTCCATAATTGTATTGGTTTGTTTTAGTGGTAGAGAAATGGGCTAGCTACCTGCATACAGTTTAAATTCAAAGGGAGGAGAAAATAGTAGTTAAACATCAACATTAATTTGATGTAATTTAAGATGTAGACATCTTATTTGCAACTTTTTTGTTTGTTTGCTAATTATTCTTCACTATTCTGCTGATCCCTAGGCATTATTTTGAAAATCAAAGTGTATTTTTTTCAGAGTTTGTTCAGTAAGTCAGGCCACAACAGACAGAATATATAAACAGGGTTACTTTTTTCAGTATTATGGATTTCTTTGGGCTCTGGGATAGTTCACCGTTTAACTGAAGTTTTGTCCAGGTCTGAATGATTATGGAAAAAGAAGACACAGTCAAAAATTACTTTAGTTTGCACGTTGACTTGTCGTCTAAATAATGTATTGATCCAGAAATGGATCTAACTATCCAACCAGTTCATCTGTTTACTGCCATCTAGCCATTCATTCATCCATTTACCCAACCCTCTTTCCGTATATCTATTCATCTACTCCTCCCTCAATCTAGCGATTTCTGCCTCCCCATTATCCATTAGTACTTCTGCCCATCTATTCATTAATTTATACGTCTACCTATTTGTCCTGTCTACTCTCAATCGTCTGTTGTCCTTTTATGTATGTCTTTATATGTCTGCCAATCAATCTATTCTTTCATTTCTTGATTCATCCTTTCATTTATCTTGTCTGTCCATTAATCTATCTGTCCATCTGTGCCTCCATCCAGCAGTTTTTCCATTCATCCATTCTGTGGATGGATAAATTTACACCATTAATTTCATACTCAATGTCTGTATCTTAACTTTGATAATAGATGGAAAAATGGACTGACTCTGGAAAGTTGAGCTTGGAAAGGATGAAATTATGACATTAGACCATTATCAGAATTTTTTGCTTCTGTAAAAATAATTTTATTTAGGCCTGACCTAAAATTCATCTCCCTGACCAGCACAACAGTATAAGAGAGGGGTACATTGTGATTTGAACACATTACACGTCCCAACCGTGAAACACCCTGATAAGCTTTAAGCCTGGTTTCACTCAGGAATGTGTCTCCTGTTAGAATATCAGTGAAATCACAGTGAGGACAGAAACCGGCTTATATCTACCAAAGCTGGGATGTTTTTGTGTTTGGGCATGAGAGGCCATGTGAGTCTGCCTCCTGTTGGCAACCAGACAGACAGCCTGCTGCTGTTCCAAAAAATGTGGAAATTACATTTGGATCCCCACCTGGTGACCAAATTGTGGAAATAACCCAGACGTCTGTTCTGCCAGCTTCTTTTTCAGTTGTTGTTTACTTTGAGAGTCAAGCTGCACATTAAATGTTGGCAAGCTCTGCTAGAGGAGTCTATACTGCCATGTTAAAGTTCTTTAATATTACAGGGTTTTTTTCAACCCCTTTCAGTTGTCTTGCCAAGTTCTGTTTATTTTTGACTTAGAATATATCTTTTTTATTTTCATTCCAGCAATGTGCTTGAATAGATTTTAAAAAGAAGGTAAGATGAATTTGCCAAAACTGAAGAGAGTAAGCTGTCAATGTGGTTAAAGGGTTTTCTTGCACCTCTCAAAGCTTTTAGTCGGACTAAACTGTACTTCTTTAAGTAACATGCAACACTAAGGTCGCAGCACTAGTGTAAGTAAGTCACACAAAACCTAAAGTTTAAGACTTGAATTTACTTCAAAAAGCCATGTTTTCTAATTCCCATTAATATTTGCATAGCATGTTATAGTTCTATCTGCAATCATTCACATATTTCTGTATACAGTGAACCCTCGCTATAACGCGGTTTACCTTTCATGGCCTTGCTGCATCACTGATTTTTTGTGCAGTTTTTTTTCACAGTGCATTGTATTCTGCATCCTGATTGGCTAACCAGTCTCCACTCTTCTTCTCTACTTGTGCGCCAATAACGTTACGGTATTTAAATATACGTAATACAGGTTGGCAAATTTTGGTAAATGTTTTTGTCCAGGAGAAAAAAAGAGCGACAACCGATAACTATGTTCTTCTTTCGAAAAAACACACTTGCACCACAGGCTTCATAAGAAAAAGACACTAGAGAGCGAAGTCCGGCCGCAGCGTCACAGTCAGAGGCACAGAGAACAATTTGTCCTACTGTACTTCGTATTGATGATTAAAATTATTATTTTACTGTAGTTATTTCTAAGGAAGCGTTATCCTTCCATCCATCCATCCATCCATCCATCCATCCATCCATCCATCCATCCATCCATCCATCCATCCATCCATCCATTTTCTTACACCCTTGTCCGGAGAGACGAAGCTCAATTTCAAAATCTTTTGTGGTCTCTAACAGGTTCGCTTCTATGATGGTCCCATATTTACCTTCATTCATTTTCCCATTAACTCTGCCATCAGCATGATGCTGTTGTCTGTTAGGTCTTTTGACTAGTGGGTGCTCTTCCACACACTTTCCTCAAACTTAATATAACTGTTGCTATGTATATACTGTATTTCAACAGGTGTGTAGAGTGCTGGCGAATAGTTGCCCTTCCAACAGATTCTCCCACCTGAGTTGTGGATCTCCTCCAGAGTTACTCTGGACGACTGGCCCCTTCTCCTTGCTAAAACTATTGGGTTATGTGAACAGTCTTTCTGGTTAGGTTTGTTTTGCAATACTTACTGCAGTTTTAGATTATTAATTGATCAGAGCTTTGTGAGATGTTAAAAGTTTTTCTTGATATTATTTTATTACCTAACCCTGCTTTAATCTTCTCCATAGCCTAATCTCTGGAGTCTGTTGTATTTTTGGTCTGCAAGATGATGTTCCCAACTAGATGTATGATGATTTATGGTATTCATGTTGAGGTTACATAACACACAGGAGAACTCTGTTTACTTAACTTTCTGTATGCTTTTCAAGCTTCATATTTGCAAAACGTTTCAGAATTTTTTTCCCCTCTTTCTTTCGCATGATTCCTGCACAATCATTGGTCTGTGTTGGTCAATGACATTATGTTATGCGAGTTTCCTGGAAGTTCATTCATTTCTGTGGGAATTACTTTAATCTCTGAAACTCTGCTTGCTGCCTCACTTCCCTACTGAAACTTGCCTCCAACTCCTTTAAAATATTTAAACTCTGCAGCTAAATTTGAGTGTGTGGAACTAGGGCACATGAGTTAGTACACTGAGCTTTTTCATATTCACTCAGGATTGCAAGATATCAAAATATAACCCCCTATGAAAGTAACAGGATATGTTCTTTTCAGGAATTTTATTGCAGAGAAACCTCAGGACTAATGCGTGTGACAACCGTGTTAGACTAATGATGAATATTTGGCGGGTTGTAGGATAATGAGATACCACTTTCAAAAAAAAGTTTAAAACTTTGGTGTTTTGTTAAATTAATTATTCTAAAACCTGCATATTGGGACAAAATATATTTTATAATTATCTAGACTCCATTTTATTTTTCATACATATTTGCCTTATGAAGTTTATAGAAAAGTTGTTCCCTTAACTTCAAAGATAGTGCTGTTGTCCAAAATTATACTAAGAAATTGTACTTTACAAAATAAAAAAAATGAAAGCATGCAACAAATCTTGCACCTGTGTGACTGGTCAAAAGAGTTGTCTATAAAAGTGTGTTTGACCAGTAAACTAAAGATAACAAGGACCCAGTAGATTATTGCTATTTACTAATATCAAGTCAAGCTAAACTGATTTGTAAAACCACAAGAATGATTAAAAACAAGAATATTCCCATTACCAATGCTAGCCACAAAAATTTGATTTAGATCAGTTACAGGTACGTCTATGAAAATGTAGCAGTCATAGCCAAAGTGTAAGACCTGCTCCAAATCATTTTCCTCTGTTAGGCATTTAAATGACTGTCTTCATTAAAACTGAGATTCTTGGCTCTTTTCTGTAGATGTCTCTCTTTTGATGAGTCATTTGTTATGCATTGCAAGCATTTCTGAAAATGAGGCTTCTTGTGGAGAGATGTGACGCTGTTGGCTTGATTGGTGTTGTATAGCTTCAAAGAGAGGCCAATCAGTGTGCAAGAGTAAAATAATTTTCATTAGAGCGCGCCAAGGAAGACCAGCCAGTGTTGTGCTGAAATAAATTGATTTGTTTCTTTGATGAAATCTTTAGTTCTTTTTTTTTTTCTTTTGAGACAGCACTTTTTTGTATAACATACAGAAATGAACATTTTTAACCTCTTGGAGCAGCCTAAGTACTGTCAGGGACAGTCCTCTGATGTTATTAATCTTGAGCATGCCAGTTTTGAAGCATTGCATGATCAGAGCAAAATTCACTGCATGAGAAGCTATACATTCATCACCCGACAGACAGTTAAAGAAGACGCCTTTGATGTTTCAGTCATATACTAGACGCACATTTTCAATGTAAAACTGCTGCTTTCTTGATTTTAATGTGCACCTTTCCTTTCAGAACCTCTTTTCTCTCATATAACCCTCATTATGTTAGTGAATTCCTTTCAGCAGGCTGTGATTCCTGTTTCTGTCTTGCCTTTAAAGTCCCATGACAGCTCTGTGAGAGGAAGAAGCGAGTTTACTGGGAAGGCCTCCTTCTGTACAGAAGCATTACTGGAGGCCTCAAGTTGAGTTTCATGGGCAGCGCTCTGATTTAATAGGCTGCATTCTACAACTGGAGTAAAAAAATCTCTGCTTGTTTACAAGACCGGGTATGTGCCAAGAACATGACAAACGCTTCCCCTGACTTAAAGCTAACGGCAAACGCAAAAGGTGGCATATTAACAAGAACACCTAAATCTGTCTGCTTTGCTTAACCTCTTAGGCTTCAGCCTTGGAAAAACATGACAACTGCATTAACGTTTGTGAGCAACCTCATGTTTGGGAGATGAAACCAGTGCCATATATCTGCAGGGTATGATCGGGTGAAACATGTGCTAATTGTTGTGCTGTAACATGTGTGAATGTTGTTGTGGTTTAAGAGTTTGTGTGGTATTTTGTGAAGGCCTTGATGAAAGCCTTAGTCTGCTGATGGAAATCAATGAGGCCTTTTGTAGTAGAAGGAGAGCAGCCAGTTCCACTCCTCTGTCAGCTGATGTGGCGTTGTTGGACTTTGACAAGCATTTAATGGCGCGTCACTGGGCTGGACAGGTGATCAATTTATTTAGACAGTAATGTATGTATCCCCTGGTAAATCTTTAATTAATGGGGAAAGAAGAGGACAATTGGGATGCCGAGGTCCGGAGCGTATGAAAATGCAGCGGGATAAAAGGGGGGGAGTTGCTTCCTCATTTCCTTTTTAATTAGGTGTAAACTGCTTGATACTGCTGTTGTGTTTCATTACGTTTCCAAATGCCTTCGTCAAACCTAATCTTCTTTCAGCAAGACAAGGTTTTTATGCCAATGGGTGGAGAAATAAGTATCGACATGAAATTTACACGTAGAAATCCAAATAATCAAATAATACCAAGGCGTGTATACAAAACAAAATAAGTTATTCCATAAATTATATGTAATAAAGAATTTAAAATATGAAACGGTGCATAATGTTATGGAAAATTTGTATCTAAGTGCCAACCTATTGGAGTGCCCAAAGTCGGTCATCGAGGGCCGGCATCCTGCACGTTTTAGTTCTCTCCCTGGTGGTACCAACAACCTTTTCAGCATGTCAATATTCTTCTTAGGCCTTCTAACGAGCCATCATTTGATCCAGGTGCATTAAACCAGGGAGAGAAATAAAACATGCAGGATGCCGGCCCTCCAGGACCGACTTTGGACACCCCTGACACAAGATTTCTCATTACCAACACTGACCTGTTCCGATGTAATCATTGGAAGAGGGATGGCTTTACACATTATCCCAAAACCCTAAACAAGAGTTATGTTTGAGGCGAAAGAACCTCTAGTACATGCAGCTTTATTTAGATCAAAGATTGAACTGAGGGATTCTAAGCCATTCTTGATCATTTGAAGATGAAACCAGGGTGGATTTTGTTATTTCAAATCCACAGCAAATAAAACTTTTAGTTGGCTTTATAGTTGCTAGAATGTCCCAGAATTTTACCAGCTACAAAAAAAGATCAGAGTAAAGAACTGATGACATACACAGAAGAGGAGGAAAAAACCTTCACATTTTTCATGGACAATTGGTGTCTTTTTTTAAGGTCAAAAAGATGCCAGTGCACTGAAATATCCATATGGCATACCTATCCATATTGTAGATGTTGTAAAACTGTTATCATTAAGTATTTAAGAAATGTAATACTATTTTTAATACTTATTTCATACATCATTCCACTTTACTTCACATAAGTAACTTTTTTTTGTCAACAAGCCTATTAGAAATTTACTTACATAGAAGAAGCAACAGAATATAATTCCCAATTATCCTAAGGAGAAGAAAAGCATTCCAGGATCCCACGTTATAGTACACCATCTCTAAACTATAGCAGAGCAGCAAATCTACTACCTGGGCACTTACCCTTTTTCCACTTTTCATGGACAATTGGCTTCTTTTCTGGACCACTGCACTGCTATGGAACAGAGGCCACAAGCAGCACATACATCATATACAGTACTGTCTAGAAAAAAAGAAAAAAAACTATTTGTTCCTCTGCCGCCTTGTGAACCTTTCTGTTTTTCTCCACTGGTTTTGTCTGCTAGTTTTTAGGTTTCTGGGGACCTTTTGGAACGATGCACAATATCATTAAAATAAAACACTTTGTCTTGTAGAGATGTCTGGGGTTAGGAAATCATTTGGAAATCCAACCATCATACAGAATGTGTATGATGGAATTACTTTATAGTCAAAAAGCGAACAGAAAACACTCTTCCTTTGCTTCACAATGTATTGCTCATACTACAGTCAAAAAGATAGCGAAGGGTGTATGTTCATGCATAGGGATATTAATATGACAGTGTGACTCTATCTTTATGCATCAATCCATTCTGTATTTGAAAGATTTCTGGGTGTGGGTGGAAAAAAGTAACACTATTAACTCTCTCCTGAATGTGTGGAGGAGATTGTGTTTGTGTTTTCTATGAATATATTTTGAAAGATATTAAAAACCACCAGCCTTCTCGGTTCCATACACCAAACAGAAACACAAACTGATAAATAATTTGAAGCTCACAGGAGCCAACTCTATATTTTTGCTACGTTTCTTGGACATGTTATCAGTTGATGTTTAATGCTGGAACATTTTTAATTAAGGAATAAACTTTTACAATTCGTCAAGCTCAGGTTCACTCATCTGTTGAGCAAACTGCATTTTGCTATCTCTTTTATTTGTAAAACCATTGCACTGTATAGAAAAAACTGTGGTTCGATTATTCCATTAGATTTAAAGATATTTTCAACTACACAGTTTGTGTTAGGCTCCTCTATGTTTGCCAGTTTCAGATGCATTGAGCATACAAACATTTAATATTATTAAACTTCGTATAATTACCAGTTGTTTCCAATCTAAACAGTAAAATATATACATGCTGTTTAAAATATAAAGATACAATATAATATTTGGTCAAACATCCCTGTGAGAAGTGCAGAGAAATAACACTTTTTTGCAGTCATAGCCAAGATTCTAACACATTTCTGGCTGATATTTGACCATCTTGGGAGAATTGATGGAATTCATTCAAATCTCTATTGCATAGTTTCCATAACAAAGCATTAGAATTAGGATTCAAGAAACTTTGTTTGCCTTCTTTACTCATTTTAAAACCATTTGAATGTGTGCTTGGGATCTGTGTCTTGTTGGCACATACCTTTGTGTCCATATTTCAAACACTTACTGTTGAGTTGAGTACAGTTGGCCAGGGCTGGAAACACTGTCGAAAATAGATGGATAATCCTTAAAAATGGAGACGGTTAAAGGAAACCATTCAATTTGAGAAAGATTTGAAATTTTAAAATGACAAATACGTAGGAATCCTGCTTCCTGTTTTCAAGAAGAGAAGAAAAGAGAAGAGAACATCAGGAACAAAGGGATTTCTCCTGACAAGGATTCCTGAACTCCTAATCTACTGGACGGTGGTCGTCCTAAAAATCCATTAAATCTGTTTCCAGTCTAGACAGTCAGACCTTGATAGCAAATAATGGATGAGACTGTTACAAGAATTTTACCCAAGTGTTATGGGAGCTATGCTCCACACAAAAAAGTAATATTATTTCACTAACTTTGCCTAAAAAAACCCCAAAAACATGATGCTTTCAGACCGTGAAAGACAGCAGTTACAGTCAATTGCTCTTTAAAGATCATTTAAAATGGCTGCAGAATTTATGCAGGAGTCTCCTCTTCTGTCACCAGCGTATTAGTCTGACTGTACTGTAATTGTCTGTGAGTTAAGGACAAAATGAGAGCGTTTGTGTGTGTGAGATGTGAAGGGGATGGGGTTATCAATGAAGTATAGGAGAAAAGTCTTTACATCTACTTTATAGTATCAGAGTTCAGTTCGATGTTGCGATAATTAGTCTGAGTTTGGAAAGTGAAGATGAAGTCAGACAAAATTGGGCTAACCTGCCCTCAGGTAATTATGCAGTATATTGATATCCAATAACCAATTTATGTAGCTCTTTGAACTTTTCTAACTCATCTCCACAGAGATACTGTTCGAGTTTAGCAAAAATGAATCTATAGAGGTTGTACTGCTGGGATGCAGCATTATGTTGTCTTTTAATTTTCAATGTTTCTTGTACAGATGGATTAAAAGTCTGCTGTGTTTTTGTTGTTTCATTAATTAGTCTGTGGTTTTAAACAGTCACTACAAGTACAAAATAAAAAAAGAGCATTATCAGTTGCCGAATGCTTTCTATAAGCTATTCTATAGTGTCATATTTTTTTTTTGTCTCTTGCCTTGTGAGCTGAAGGAAAATTTTTCTGTCACTGCAGGTGAATCTTTGGACAATAGGAACGCTGGCGGGATTCCCAGGGGATACTGGAACTTTTCCTGGGTAGCCGAGGATGACCTAAGTTTTCCAAATGACACTGTGGCCAAGTCAGGTGAGTCAGTTGTTGTCAGCTTCCCTCAGAGAGGCTGAGGAGCCTTTGTCCTCCACTGGTTTTTTTTTGGGTTTTTTTTTCCCCCAATTGGCCTCGACGCCTGGCGTCAGCTTCCCATCAGTGCACATGAACATCTCTTTCTCGCCTGCCTCCAATCATCCCTGCTGGCACCGTCACAAAGCTTGTTTTTTGCTTTGATCAGCCTGTCCGTGACCCCCCTCCCCACTTCAAGGTTCCAGATAAACCCAACTTATTTTTACACACATCACACATGGTTCTTTAAGGTAACACCAGGATCAGTAGTAGGATAAAGAAATGGAGCATCAATAGAAACTAACAAAGAAAATGTGAGTAAATATTTACTGTATTTTATAAAAAATAAAAACGTGCAACTATGCAGCCATGATAGATTTGTTTAAACACAAGCATACATAAGATGAAGAACTTTCAAAAATGAAATAAAATATAATGGAGCAAGAGGTTTTAAGAATTTATAGTCCCCGGAAGATGTTAGAAATAAAGTTTTTCAGTTTAAAGCATCAACATGTTCAATATAATCTTATCAGTGGTGACTAGGTAAACTCCTCAAGAGCTGGTCTTATGCAGGGATTAGATGCATCCTTTCTCCAACACACT